>PVIC010001758.1:0-75901 GCA_004025085.1 Thryonomys swinderianus | reverse complement strand
TTGTTGTTTTTTGGTACTAGAGATCGAACTCAAGACTGTTCTTTCAAGGCCAGCACCAGAACTACTGACTAAACTCTCAGCCTGCTTGTTCTTTCTGAGCTCAGTTGTTACGGTATCATCTAGGTTTTGCTTCTGTTGATCTTTGAAGTATATTAAGCATTTCTATCAGATTTTTGTTTTGCTCCCTGTGTAAAAGTTTCCTTCCCCAGGGTCTTTTACAACTAGAACTGACAATGTCATTAAACTTTCCTAACTAATATGTGAATGAAAATGTAGTAAGCTACAACATCGATCAGGGGTGGAGAACCCTGGATGTATTAGTTAGCTTTCCAGAAACGCGAAGATAACATCCATGCCACGCACACCCTCTCCATGAAGGCATTAGGCTCCTGCCTTCCAGGGATTTGGGTCAAAATCTGTGGAAATGACTGGCAAAGTAGAGGTGGTTGGTTCATGGTGTCAGGGAAGTAGAACAGGACACCAGTGGCATCACAAAAGGGAAGCAGGTATAGTGCCCTGAGTCACAACTCCATGACAGATGAGGAATATTCAGAAGGGTTTTACATCGGTCCAATCAAGCTAACACAAAAAGCCTCATGGCCACACTAGCCCTGTCCCATGCCTTTCAAACAGCAGCTGTATGAGCAGAATAAACACTTTGTTTCATAAGACAGTTTAAATTAATTTTTGAGATTCTCTGCTGAATCTGTCAATCTAAATCTAAGCAGTGAACTACACCTGTTCTGGATGGTTCATCTTTGTGCACGTTGACACCACCCAGGTATGAGAAAATGTATGAGATAGCTGAAAGGTTATTCCAAAAGAGTTAAGATATCATGCTGGGTTCACTTTCATATTATGGCATGTCTTTCAGACTCCAATGCATCTGCCATCTTTTATTAAAATGTAAATACTTCGTTCCCATTCCTGCTCAATCCATGGGGATCCAAAGTGAAATTATATGGATGAGAACTATGCAAAAGGATAGTCTCACAATGCACTGTGTTCTTCTGGCTGACTGACATGGGGGTTCTTATTCTCAGCTGGACAACTACATAAGAATGAATCAACATCACGGTATGATGTGCAAATTATTCTGTGTTACTAGGTGAGGAGAAATGTGAAGTGTCCAGTATGTGTTGGTTTTACTATGTATTTACATATATAGATAACATTTACACACACATATGATGTATTTACAAATATGACATATGTACAAAAATACGAAAGGGAAAAAGGCCCAGAACTGACTCCTAAGCACCCGCCCTCCCCCCAGCCACCTACGCCAGGAGAACAGAGGTGAACTTTCCTACCTGGGGGACAGCCAGCAGCAGCCGAAGCATTGCAAGTTTATGACATATCACATTCCGGAAGTTGATGAGAACAGATCTTTGATGTAGCTCAAAGGCCAGATTTGTTACTGGAATTAATTTAAGGCCTTCTTTCACTTTCTTTACTGGTTCCAAAATGTGTTTTATATTTGACACACTGAGAATTTCAACTACTAGACACTGAGAATTAGGGAAGTGGAAAAAGATTTGTCCATTTTACATTTTTTAAAATTGGATTTTTTATGGGTATGTTTTATATGGAGCTCACAATCACACTTAACATTGGGACATTTTCAGTTTTTTATCTCATGTTTTATATGCCTCCTGTGGGCTAGTCACATGGCTTCTGATTATGAGAAGACCTTGTATTGATACGTGACTTTAAAACTCTCCCAAGTTAAATAGGTCAGCCCAAGGTAAGAGCTTTTTGTTTAGGAATTACTAGTTGGACTGACAGGTACCCCAAATTCTTATGCTAGGGAACTTAAAGTAGGGAGAGATGTATTGTCTATGAACACACTTTGTCTGATTTAGTAGAGGCAACCAGGTAACTTAAAATTGCTAATATATTTTTATGTGACAAACATGATACTCTCTATTTGTTAATGTGTTATAATAATCAAAATATATAATAGTTGGGAATGATTCAACAATACAGTATATAGTTTGTGGGATTATCTACCAAGAGATCATCATCAGATATCCACAAGATCTCCTTACTCTTCCAGTCTCCAGAACTGTAAGCTGTGATTTTACAATTTCCTTGGAAAATTAGCCTGTCTCAAGAACAAAAACCAAAAGAACAAAAACACATTAATAGGATGCCTTCTATCAATTTTTTTGAGTGAATAAATCTCCAAACAAATCACATGGGAAAAGTACTCCACCCTTAGATATGTAATCGCCTATTTATAAAATGCATCACCTGTTGTCAAATATTCAATGGTAATAAAATAAATCTGCTAACTAAGGATGCTGTGGCATTTTAAACAGATTCTTTCCTGAATTAGGGGGAAAATAGTAAGAATTAGCTCAAGCCTCTTGAACAAAGGCTAATATTGGTGTAATGACCACAGTGTTTCTCTTTCTCATAATGAAAACATTTTGCTACATTTATTAGAGATTCTGAAAAAACCAGTTCCATTTAATGGATATTTTCTTCTTTCTCAGTTTTTTTGAGGGTTTAAGATCATATTAATTTTTACTGTCTTACTATTAATAAGCTTCAATGGAGGGAATTTCTGAGAAACAGTTTAGTTCATGTACATACTAGAGCCTAATATATAGGCAGTAGGTAAACATATGCGTATATTTTATATATGTATATATATATAATATACATATATATGTATTTATACACATATATATAAATACATATATATATTCACAATAAGAAACCTTTTGAGAGTCCATTGTTAGCTTGACTTCAACTGTTCTATCAATACCTCAGTTATTGTTAGAATATATAATATATAATTTATACAAAGAAAAAAATATATATATTTTTCCTTATCCTCTGTGCTCTGTGTGTTTGTGTGTCTGTGTGGATGTGCACAAACAAGACTTGTAAGTTTTTGTTTTCCGGTAGGCTCGGTGTTCCGCCTCATCTGTGTGAGGTAATCCGAGGGCTCGGGAGGAGAGGCCTGTGATGGGCGTGAGTCCTGGCTGTAGGAGCAACGCATAGTTGCACATCCTGCTTTAGTTTTCTTTTATGAAGATCACTGTGCATCATTATTTACTTTGTCAAATTGTACATTAAAATGGACAAACAGAATTGTAAAGATATTACCATACTTGGAACGTGAGATATTTAGATCTTATAAAGTACATTACATGCTTTCTGAAGTCATGTCCAGTTAGGCATTAGAAAACGGTGTGCTGTGGGGCCGGCTGTGATACCGTCCTCCTGTGTGTGCCTGTCTAGCACAGTTGACGTCTTATTCTAAGCTTCTCGCATTTCAATCAAAACTAAAATTCTGTATGTTCTGCAGGAAGTATGAAAATTATAGCAGTGTATGCAGTCTCCAAAAAAATGCTGGAAATTGCTCATAGGTTGAACTTTCTTGACTTGGAACACATAAATAATGCTATTCATGGTGGTTTGGTTTCAGGCCAATCTTCAAATCCACTTAACCCAAAATGTAATTTAAAAATTGATTCTAATCTCCATATGTAACTATTTTTATGGGAAAATGAATCAATATGTCTTTCTTATTGAAGCGCTATGTAAAACTAGTTACTGCTTCACTTTAGACTTTGAGCTTTTTCATTTCATTATTATAATTTTCAACACTTGTAACTTGGAGAAGAGTTACAAACCTGCTACTTTCTGTGGTGGATCAGATTCTTTTTCAGCAAATATCCACTACTTAGCCTACTCATCCTCCTCCATGAAAACAGCATCTCCATCCCTCTTCTGATGCCAGCATGTGTTCTCTCGTGTAGAGGAAAGTATTCCTCTCACTTGACTTGGCCACGTGACTGACTCCACCCACTGGATGCCTCCATGTTGTTGCCTTTCCAGGCGACTGGCACCGTCATGGGGGAACCACACTGGGAGCACTTTGTCTGTTTCTCTGTCTTTGGCTCCAGAATGAATTACGTGCAGCACTTTTCACCGGAAATCTTTAGAAGTTGGAAGGAAAAGTATATAATTATTATTACTTGCCAGTGGTATTTTATGATGCTTTTTTATGAAGGTTTATGCAATACAACCATTCATGCTTTAAGGAACCCTAGAAGTTGAAAGAAATACTACAATATCTGTGTGAAAGTAAAGATAAAGATATAAATTTCAGGGTCGGTGAGCATGGTCTATGTAGAATACTTTCATAGCATGCATGAAGGCTTGAGTTCAATTACCAGTATTAAAGAAAAGCAGTATTGTTTTAACTGGGCTTAAATTTTTTTTGTTTGTTTGTTTGTCTTTAAAGCAGTGAGCTAAAAACTGATGCAATAATTTTTTTTTTTTTCGAGACAGGGTCTCACTGCAATTCAGGCTGGCTCTGAACTCACTATGTAGCCCAGGCAAGCCTCGAACTCAGCAGTCCTTCTGCCTTTGCCTCCCGAGTGCTGAGACTACAGGCGTGAGCCACCACGCCCGGCACTGTGCTATGTGGTGTTGATGGCTGGTGGGCGAGAGTCTCCACGCCCAGCACTGTATGTGGTTTCCGGGGATCAAACTCAGGACCTTGTGCTTGTGAGGCAGGCGCCGGAACCACTGAGCTAATTCTCCGGCCCGTGCAATAATTAAGTTTTGAAAAAAGATATATTTTTTTTCTTATACATTCCCTTTATTCTACTGCAAATGACCATGGGAAAAATGAATACTGTTAGAAAATAAATGATGCTCTTTGGAAATGGTTTTACGCTAAAACATTACTCTGACTGCTAAGACAGCTTTAGCACTTGCTTTCCATGAGCAAGTCATCCATTTCCTTGTTTCTAGGGAGGCAGCACTCATAAAGAACTGTCGCCAGCACCTAGTGCCTTTGGTGACTTTCTCATGGACTAGGGCTATTCTTTTTTAAAGCTGTATGTGGATGCACCTGAAAAAATTTCAATGTGTGTGTGTGTGTATGTATGTATGTATGTATGTATCCATCCATCCATCCATCCATCCACCCATTCTTCTATCTATCTACCTATCTATCTATCTATCTATCTATCTATCTATCTATCTATCTATCTATCTATCTATCTATCATCTATCTATGTAGCTATCTAGCTATCATCTATCTATCTGTACCAAGAGTTGAACTCAGGACCTTTTGTTTGCTAGGCAGGTGCTGTGCTACTGAGCTACACCAACCCTACCACACAATATTTTTGCAGAGGGAAACATACTAAAAAACGAATTTCTTTCTAGTGTTGTTCTTTGGCTACAAGCTAAACTCTGCTTCAGGTTTTAGGTGTATTTTCAAATAAAAACCCACATCTCAGTCATATTCTAGCTTGTTCCAAAATTGTATTTCTGGACTAGGATTGACAAACTAAGAGGAAAAAAATCTCAATTTCTAAAGATAAATTCACAAAAAGTTCCAGGAATTTATAATTTTTCTATCTGAAATAAAATTTGAATATGAATTTTTAGAAACTGATATTCATATTATAATTTTATAAAAGTTGTTTAAGCAGTGGAACAAACATATCTCACTAGCTAGATAGAGAAGTTCATTTTTTTCAGTAACTGTGACATAAATGATAGAAAAAATGTTAAAGGTTTCTTATTATGGCATTTCTTTTTTAGATATTGTTACTCTTTCCTAAATACTTTTCCTATCTGTCTAAATGTCAACATTTTAAAATTTATAATTCATTGTTTGAGGATTTGGTCAACTTTACTGCTATTGATTTTTTTCCTTTTAAGTATATGACTTCCAAAAGCTTCACTTACTGAGATATATTTAACATTAAATCAATAACATATTTAATTGTATGGGGTGTTAAATTTTAACATATCTAAAAGTGAATATGTGTGAACCCATAACTACAATTTAGATAACAACTTATGTAAAACCTGTAAGATCAATTTTTATTATTTTGTAATAAATATTGTTCTCATGTTCACCTTGTTTTGAAAAACACAACCTTAATATTTATTGTTGGGCACATAGTTTACATTTCCTATGGTTTTATAAAATATAAATAATGAAATCTGAACTCTTTGTCTGGCCTTCTCATTCCCCAAAATAAGTTTGAGAATAATTTATGGTATATATTGATAAATTATTCTTTATATTACTGAGTATTGTATATATCAATTCACATTTGATGGCTAGGAAGTTTTTAGCTTAGGATTATTACCAATGATGTTTATGTGAATATTCACAGGCAACCCTTTGAAAGAATCTATGCTTTTTTTTTTCTAATTTAAAAGTATCTAGGAGTTGAATAGTTAGATCATATGACTTGTGTGTTTAACATTCCAAGAAATTACTGATCACCAAAATGGCTGTTCTTTTTGACGTGTTAAGTTCATTTAGTAGAAAATCTATGACCTTTAATTAGGCAAGTGTTTCTTAGAACATCAAAAGCGTGATCCATTTAAAAATTATAACTTGGAGGTAAATAACATTTTAAAATATTATTCTTTGAATTACAGTGTTAACAGTATAAAGATCACAGACTGACAGAAAGCATTTGAAAATCACAGATAAAGGACTTGTATCTAGAATATATAATGAAGTCTCCAAACTGAATAGAGGACAAAGACAAGGCAAATTAAAGTAAAATGGAAAAAGTATTAAACAGACACTTCATTACAAATGCATGTGGATGACAATTTCATACATAAAATATTCAATGTTACTAGTTATTAGAAAATGGCAAAGCTATGCATAATAGTAGATCATTAGAAACTACTTGAATGGCCATTATTAAAAACCAACAAGAGAACAGCAGGGGCCTAGTGTGGCTATGGAGCAACTGAAACTCTCTCACATTCATTATTTCTAAGATTCTGAAGTGATAGAGTCACTGTGGAAAAATATTTCCAGTTCCATAATAATTATTTGATGCATGAATTCATTATCCACCCCTAGATATTTATCCTACAGAAATGAAAGTTCGTATTTCCGCAAAAGCCTGTAAGTGAATATATAAAGCAGCTCTATTTGTAGTTGTCTAAAAACACTAGTGACCCAACTGTTCTTGCAGTGGTGTTCAGCTAGAGAAACTGCTGCAAAAGGAACTAAATTTGATCCATTATACAGGTCCAGATTTGAAATGGGTTAATCAAAAGGAAAGAGCCAGAACTCAAAAGGCTACATATTGGGTAGATCAATTTATATGAGGTTGTGGAAAAGACAAAATTATGGGGGTAAAGAAGGTTTAGAGGAAGCAGAAGGTCTAAGTAGAAGGTAGTGTGATCATTTGTGAAGCTGACATTAATACTCTGTATTCCAGTCCTGGTGGATTCACGTGACTCTGCATTTTTCCAAATTCACAATTGCATGTCAAAAGGAGTGAGTTTCATTACAGATAAATATAAAAATATGTTAAAATTACTTTTTGACTTACAAAGTCTTAAGACTCTAATGTAGTAAAATATTTCTTTTTAATGTCTGCATTAGTATCTTTAAAAATTCATTTCTCAAGATCATATGTGCATTTATACTTTTTATTTTATTTTTCAAGTTTAGCTATTTAGTTAAAAGTTGTTTTAAATATAAAAAGTGTAACCAATTTGAAATATGAATCATACACTGTGTAGTTGTTTTCTCTTTAATATTTTAATTACTACATAGTTTAAGATCTTTATGTTTAGAGACATTTTCTGTTTTATGGTTTGTGCTTTTTCCCATGTTATTTTTGCTTAGTGATTTCTCTTGCATAGGAAAAAAAAACTGTTTTGTTTTGTTCAGTTGATCAAATAAATTAACAAGCATGTTACCCTCCACCAAGGACCTTGATAATTATTTGGGGAGTATTTCTCCTTATTAAATCCTTTATTTGTGTCAGTCTTGTAACCTTTAATGTAAACCTGCAAAATAGATGCAATTTTCCTCCTTCTAAGGATTAGGAGACTGACACTAACCTAAATAAATTTCAAAAATGTGATTTTCTAAAATGATGTTTTCTTCTCCTCCTTCATTAATATAGGTATTTAATTACTTTTTGGTTATTCTAGGTGTGTTTTTGAGCTTTTAAAACGTTGCTATTACAAACACATAAAATTAATTTTATATCTTGCATTTTAGTAAGTAAAAGCTTTTTTCTTTTATCCTTATTTTACATAATAAAAATTTCATCAACAATAACACAAGAAAATTTCTACATTTAATAGTCATGAAGTAAAAGTCAGTACTGCTTCCTAAAAATGTTTCCTTTTTGTTATAGTGAAATGCACATAGTTTACTCTGGGCTTTCATTCTCTTCCTAAAGAAACTGACTTCATCAATACCATGGATATTATTTAGCAATAGAAAGCAACAATTATTGGTTGAGGTAGAATGTCTGATTTCACATATATCACTGTAAGTGAAATAGGACAGGTTCAGTTCCCGTGTACCTTGTCACTGTTTTCTGTCACAGACATGTCAATGTACAGATGAACCCCATTTTCACAGGACCCCAATTAAAGTGATAGGCATGATTAAAATTGGGAGTTAAAATAATTCTACATGTGTGAAATGCTCTAAGGAATTTGCGCAGTAATACAAAACTAAAGTGAAATAAATAACATCTTACTGTGTTATAAAATTACTTTGAAAACATTTAAAGGGAATGTGGTAGGGGAAAGTAATGAGGGGAAAGAATATATATGATTTGAAAAGAAAAAGAAAGCACATGTATATAGATGGTGGGAGGAACTCAATTAGAGAAACTACTCTGAAAAGCAGAGTTGCGTTGAGTATTATCATGGTTATTGGCAACCAAAAATAATCATACCATACTAAAGGGAAGAAAAGGAAATAATTCTAAGTTGAACTGTAATTTTTAGAATGGAGGAATCTAACCAGAAAGTTTGTCATGGTTACAAGGACACTATATTTCTCTCAGCAAACTAGTGTTTCTTATTGCTGAAGCACAGAGTAAATTCAAATGCTCGATGGAAAGCACTGCAGTGTCTGTGTGCTTGTATATGTGCACACGTGCACACAAGGTAGAACTAATGAGGGTCACGTCAGGGAAGCTGCGAAGGTTGACCAAGCTGGCAGCCTGAAGCTGGAACTCTTGATGTTTCACAGGAATGGGTGTAAATTAAGCTTCCATGCTTTCACACTGATATGAAATTAGTACTTTTAATAGTATCTAAAAAGAGAAACTTAATTGTGGACTCTGTGAGTGATATCATCCATGCCTCCTTTCCGCGACTACCTACTGCTGGTGCTCACTCTTCTGGGTGACTCAGTTTGAGGCCTGGATGCCATAGCAACAAGCAAAGCAAAATATGTGCTCCCTTAGATCTAAAGGAATACTTTCCTTAGCTAGGCAGATTTTTTAAACCAGCGTAATGACTTCAAAGTAGTATAGTTTCATTATAAAAGTCTTGTTTTGATTTCTAGTTGCTCTGAAGCTAACAGGATTGAGATTTCTTTTTCTGATTTCCTTGCTGATGGGATTATTGATACGTTGGAATGTTACCGATTTTTGTACAATGATTTTATATCTTGCCACTTTTGTGAATTTGTTCGTTGGTTCTGAGTCTTTTGGTTGATTTTTAAGATCTTTTATGGAAAGGAACATATGATATGAAAATAAAGGTGAGGCTATAGGAAATGGAAATGCAACTTCTGTTTGCATACATGCAGAATCATTATCATTGCAGTACTCATGTTACCAAAAGTGACATATAGATTTCATGCAATTCTACCAAAATGTCAATATTCTTCACAAGTGTAGACAACAGAAACCTAAAATTTATAGGTAAGCAGAAGAGATACAAATCAGCCAACAGAATCCTGAAGGAAAAGAGCAAAGCAGGAGGCATCAGAATGCCAAATGTGAAGTTGTACAATGAAAACATAGTAAAAATAAATTAAAAAAAGACAAGCCAACAGAAAACTAGAATTATATGAGCACAAAAATAGATATATACACAAATGAAGTAGAAGACATGGAAAAAAAGTCAGTGCACCTTTAGTTCTTCATAAACATGCCAGAAACGTTCACTGGTGCTGAAACTGTCATGTGTACAACAAAACTAGAAGTGTATCTCTCACCTTGTACTGAAGTCAAATCAAAACGAATCAGAGAGCTAGACCTGTGACACAAATAGCGAATGCTGGAAGATCATCCTAGGACAACATTTGAATCCACAGAATCAGACAAGATTTTCCTAAATAGAACTTTAGTAACATAAGAATTAATATCAAGAATCAATAAATGGCCTTATTTTAAATTAAAATGCTTCTGCATAATAAATGGACCATCAGCAGTAGGGATACAACCTAGAGAAAGGGAAAAATGTCAGCGTCTGCTCTTCTTATAGAGAATTAATATTTAGAATAAAGAACACAAACATTAGCACCTTCAATTAAAACTAGAACAAAAAAATGAATAGACATGTCTCAAAAGAATGAGTGAAACAAATAGTTACTGAGTATATGCAATAATATTCATTATCTTTAGCCACTTAAGACTCCCAAAACAAAACAACTGAGATTTTTACCTTAGTTCCCTAAGAATAACTATCAAAAGAATGTAAAAGACAAGGGCTGGGGTTTTAGCTCAAGTGGTACTGTGGCAACCTCGGACACACAAGGGCCTGAGTTCAATCCCTGGTTCCACAAGGAAAAAAAAAAAGGTAAAAAAATTACTTTCTTAAATTTTCAGGGGAGCTGCCCTAGATTTAAATCACTTCTTTCTTTACTCCCCGGGTTTCATTTTTATGAATGTATTATCTATTTTTTAAGTTTATTTTTATCTTTATTGGTACATTGTATTTTTTGTTGTTGTTGTTTTGAGACAGGGTCTCGCTTTGTAGTTCAAGCTGGCTCTGAGCTCACTATGTAGCCCAGGCAAGCCTCGAACTCAGCAATCCTCCTGTCTCTGCCTCCCGAGTGCTGGGATTATAGGCATGAGCCACCATGCCCAGCAGTACATTGTATTTTGAAAGTTTCTCTAAATAGCAGTGTTATCTGAAAATGTCCATTTACCTGAGCTTTTTGACTATCAGTTTGAAGTACTCAATGTCCAGAATATTCATTCTGATACCATATATTGGCCTTATATAACAAATCTGCCCTTACTGTTCTCCTATAATAGCTATTGAAATATAAATAGCTTCCCATACAATTTACCCATTTAAGTGAACAATTCAATAGTGTTTAGTGTATTCATATATGAACGTTGTAGTTAATTTTATCTGTACCAGAACAAGGAATTACAGCTACAGTGGAGAGAGGGGTTGGGGGGAAGGAGACAGCCCAAGGCTGGGAAGGGCTTGCTTTTCTTTAAGTGCTTCAGTTTAGCTATTCTTTCTTTGTTAATTTATTCAATGAATTTTTTTATTATTCAAAACTAGAAATCCTGTAGAATATGTTATGTATACACTTTCCATAATCTCCCAGACAGAAGGAAAATGGGATGACTGAGGTTGAAAACAATGGCATATGAGGTAATGGTAAAAGGAAGGATTAAGTTAAATTCTTGAAGATTGCAGATGTCAGGCGGCAATATAAGTAGACAGAAAGTAGCTGATTACAAATTAGTCAGCCACAGTAATTTTGCAGTCATTTAAAAGCAATTAAAGAGTCACATCACCACATTCAAATCACTTTAATATTCAGCTTATCTGTTATCTGTCAAAACAACAGCTTAAAATATCCTTTATGTAACATACTCTATAGTAAATTGAAACGGATTAAATTTTTTATTTTTCTGAGTGAAGGATACATGGGTAAAACGCCTTTAATTCATATATTTTGTACTGTGTACTAATGATTGAATATTATGAATACAATTTATGCATTTTGATTTTTCATAGTTTGTGTATTAAAACATTCAGAAAACCAGTCATTTTTTAAACCTGAACTATTAGATGTCTTGATTTTGTAAAATTTATACCAAAGAATTTCTTAAGTTGTGTTTTTAAAGGATACTCAGTAATGATATTATTGCTACCAGTGAAAATTTTTCCTCTTGGTTGGTTTATTATTGAGCTTCTTCATGTTCATATATTACATGGGGTTCAATCATTTTGCTAATATTCTTTTTGTATATTCATACAAAAAGTGGATATCAACATTATTAATCATTGATCAATATGTATTTACAAGTTGTCTTAATATGTTGCTTTTATTTTTTAATCCTTTCATAACTAACCTTTTTGAATAAGTATCATTTTAAGTGTAGATTTTCAAGTTTGAATTGTCTCTGAAAACAAACTTTGCCCCCTGTGTACCTTCAAATCCTGGCCTTTTTGTCCTTTTAGAAATATTTCTGTATGTCTCTGTGGGCCATTATTCTACTCATTGAAGATAAAGCTGTAACTCAAGAGAAAATTTTCTCAATACCACTGATCATTATATATTCCAAAGAGAAGATGTGCATTAGTTTGTAGTAAATTATGGACATGTACAATTTCACAGAAATAAAGGTATAGAATGCTGTGAAGTTTTAAAAGATGGTAAATTCCACTATGGATATAATTTTTTTTTTTTTGAGACAGGGTCTCGCTTTGTACTTCAGGCTGGCCCTGAGCTCACTATGTAGCCCAGGCAAGCCTTGAACTCAACAGTCCTCCTGTCTCTGCCTCCCGAGTGCTGGGATGACAGGCGTGAGCCACCACGCCTGGCTGGATATAATATTTTAGACAGATATCATTAATAGATGAAGTTTAGATAATAATTTAAAAAGTGCCACATTTTAGGAATGTGCAAAGTTCTAAGGGAAAAAAGCATGATACTATTTGAAAATAACTGAAAGTCAGTGTTTCTCCCATTTGATTTAGAGTGTATCTTATAATACCTTAAAATTTTTTATCAGTCTCTTACTGTTAGCAGATGAAAGAATATATTTTTAAATCTGATTTGTCCCATGCCACATCTGCTGGAGGTAGGGTAAAATTAAAATATCTTAATTGCAAAATGGATGAATTCCAGAATGTCATCCTCCTCTCATTCTCTAGTTTACTATCCATAATATTATATGACCCACAGTAGAGCCAAAGGACATAAAAAGATCTTAGAAATCATACAGCATGTCTTTACTTTTATTTCTATTCCACTCAGGATATGCCAAATAATTCTCTGTAGTGGAAGCTCAATATTTAATGTATTTCTATTAGGATTTATAGTGCTACAAAAGTATGGCTTCAACTATTAAAAATTGACAGCACTTTATCAAAGAGAAAATTAAAACTTTTGTTTGTTGGTTTTATTTGCTTTGTGTTGTGGTTTGTGTCTTGATGTCCCTGTTGGGACCAAAGAATCATTTTATAAGTCACCCCTATCTGATGTTTTAGCTGTAAACAAACATTGTACTTTATAAAGAAGTCCTGTGCAGATGTGATATATCTTCTGTAAAAATGACTTGTAACAACTTGGTAATTGTGCTAACTGTGTGAGGTTTCCTAAAAACCCCAAGCAAATCAGTAAGGTTGCTAGACTGGTTGCCCTGGTCGCCAAGTACAGGATTTCCTGAAAAGCTTAAGCGGACATAGCTCACATAACTTACCGATGAGCTAATGGTTAAGGCTCTTCCTACCAAGGGTCTCCTTGTTCTGACGTAGTTAGCCCTTCCACAAAATGTCCTTGTATTTACTGTCCCTCCTCCGCCGGTGCCACTCCTGGCAAGTATATTAGCTTAAATTGTTAGCCAATCCCTATTAGTGACCCTACCCCTTCCTGTAAGTGACCCAACACCTTCCTGTTTGTAGACCAAAAATGTTTTAAAAGAGCTGGTAACGAAAGTGTGTGGTCTCCAATCTGATATTGGTAGACCCACTGCACGCTGTGCTAATAAAAGTGCCCTTGTTCATTACATGCGTGTGTTGGTCTGCCTCGGGATAGCATGATCCAGGCATTACAGTCCCCACGAGAGCAGCATGTTGTCATAGGAGTTGTAGAGGTGGCTTGGTTTAGAGTGTGTGAGACAATGAAATTAATTCCTGATACAACAGGTCCAAAGACAGTAGGATTAAAGGTGTGTTACCTGCTCTACAGCTTCTAGAGATGATAAATGGGGCAGAAAGATGCTATTAATGTCCCTTGTTACTTTTGTTGTCTCCCCCCTGAACTGTTGCCCCTCTGCCATCTGTCCCCCTCCTTGAAGCCAAGCAGTTATGGGCTGAGACCTCCACAAACTATGTGCTAAAAATATATTTCCTTCTTGAACTTTACATGTTGGGTATTTTGTCTCAGCAGTGAGAGAAAAGTAACTAAGATAAACATTTGGTACCAGCAGTGAGGCCATTGCTATAACTTTTCCTGACCAAGTGATTCAGGAGCCTTTGGAACTGGCCTCTGGGAGGAGTTTGGAAATGCTTAGAGAGGCTGGCTGAAAAAATAGGGCTGAAATATCTTAGGCTGCATGGCATGGGAGGTTCTTGTCAGAGCTGCGAAGACCGGAATGCTGTTAAAGACCATTCTTTGGAGGTTTCTTCTGGGAAGAAGGACTGCTCTGGTTGGTAGATTCCAGACAACATGCAGTATGGCTTTGTGGAAAGGTACTCTGCATTTTGCTTATGTCTAGAGATTTTCCCTGATACTGAGATGAAAGTTGTTGGACTAATTAATCTAATTAAGGGCATTTTAAGGCAGGCTAATGTCCAGGCAGTGGGATTTCAGACAGATTTATACTGAGAATCAGGAGCAAAGAACTCAGCGGAATAGTTTAAAACATTTTGGTTTTGGACAGAATGGAAGCTCCCCTAAAGCTGTAGACTGCAAAGACAGAGCAGAAGAGATTTTGTTATGGCGAAAGAACAGAGTAGAAAGAGATGAACTGAAAAAAACCCAAGGAGCAGATGGACTTCACCCTTTGTAGCTTCAAAATTGCAGGTACAGAAGACTTTCCCTTGAGAAGAGAGGCCTAGAGCATCACGTTCCAAAATGCTAGTGGCTTAGGGAAATTGTTCCTCAGGATTTGGCTCATAGGCACTGGACCCCTACAGCCAAAAAGGGAGGAAGCCCGGCTACTGCTCCACCTGGTGGCAGATGTGGCCATCCCCGATGTGGTGCTGGTTTTAGGTGCACACAGAATGCAAGAGTTGTAGGGTCAGGATGGCTTCCACCTAGATTTCAGAAGGCCTGAGAGGAGACACAGTGTGCTGCTGAGAGGGCAACGTGGAAGAAGCTATAATGTGAAGCTGAAGGTGCAGTGTTGACCTGAAAGGCGAGAGAAGACAGGAACATGGGTCTCTGAGGAAAGCTGCAAGGAGTAAGGAAACCCAGACCAAAAAAAAAAAAAAAAAAAAGAACTCTCAACAACAACACCCAGCACTGCCATAGGGGCAGAGCCACCCTGCCCCTTTGCAGTTATAACAATACCGTATCTCCAAATAAAGAAAATAGTACATTCCTAATTCCACCTAAAAAAAAACAAATATCTGTTATAAAACCAGACATGCATCGATACTTCTCCAAAGTCTCATTATCTCAGCATTTCTCAAAGATCTGGTCTCATTATCTGCTGAGTCTCAAGGAAAATACTTGTGAAACTCTGGAGAACTCAAAAGCAAGTTACATAATCTCAAACTTAAATAGTACAGGGTAACAATTCCACTTCCAAATTGAGGAATAGGGGATAGAAAATCATCAGACCGAAAGAAAACTTCAACCCAGCAGAGAAGACATTGAGTCCTGTAGTTGTATCTTTGGCTTCTAGGATACAGAGAGATAAAATGAGAACTCCACAGGATTTTAATGGCCCCTTTCCCTGTGGCCTCACGGACTCGAGCCTGCAAGGTCTCTCTCTCCTGCCTGGTTCCAATCAGAGCACACGGTTTTCATCAGCAGGTACCCCACATTCTCGGTGTTTCTGATTTCATAGTCTCCATTACCTCTTTGTTTTCTTCCCACAGCTCCATGCAGTGCCTTCTCAGGAGCCTTTTTCTTGCCCCTCGTTTCTTCTCATTTGAAATCCATGGGGACGTCTTCCCTGAATTAAGAACTACCACATTCTGCACACCAGTTAAACTGGCAATGTCTGGGTGACACCGAGCTCTGCCATCTCCGTGTGCAGTAGCAAGGACCCCTTGGCCCATGGCAACAGTAGCCTCCTAGCACCTGGAAGGCTAGGAGTGGTGACATGAATCCTGGGGAGGCAATTCCTTGAGCAAATGAAATGTTTACATTTTCCCAGGCCAAGCCTGCCATGGGTGGGGTCTTGCTGATTTCTGAGAGGTACTCAAGGTGTCTATGTTTCTTCTCTCTCTAAAGCACATGAATTCTTTTTAGTGGCACTCCTCTCTTTGGAAACCACACCTATTTTAGTGCCAACTTTATACATCGATGCTCCTGGTTCAAAAGGTTAAGGTTTGCAAAATTTTTGGAATCCCATTCTGGTGGGAGCTCCCCAGAGATGATATGAGTACATTACTTAAGTGCCATTACAATCTTTGGGGGGAGGAATTATTCCCATTCACATTTAATATGAATAAAGTGACAGACCTCTGATCTCCCAGCAGTAAGAACTACTGGACAGCAACCTTGTCTATTTACTTGTAATTCTCTCTTTCAGCTGTACAGCTACATTGTTTTCAAAGCAAGTGGACCCACTGTGTTTTTTATTTAGATAGCTGGAAGGAGCACACAGTATTGCATTTTCTGTTTCTATGACCCTGGGATATTTATGTAACCTTACCAAATTTCAGATTCCTTTTTATAAAATGAAAATAATAATGAGAGCACTTGTCTTTTGCTGTTATTGAGAAAACAGACTAGAGTGTGCAAAACACATAAATTAGCACCTAGTCACTGGGTCACTTTGATGAGTTTACAAAATAATCAATTAATGTGTTCATATTCTTAAATTGGGATAATTTCTTGCTTGAGTAGAAATTTAATAAATCTTTTTTGAATTTTTATTTAAATTACCTTTGCCAACAAAGTAGTTTTAGGTGCAAAAATGAAAGTAGATAGTGCATGTAAAATGGAGAAACAGATTTTATTTGTTGTAATTACTTGTCCTAAGAATAAAATCAATATAGTAAAAACTATATAAAAATATGCATTGTCTCATTTCGAACTTATCACTTGAAAGTTGCTAAGAGAATAATATTTTAAGTGTATACTATGTTATTGACTATAGCCCCTGAGCTGTAAAATGGACCTCTTAACCTTATTCTCAAACTGAAGTTTTCTATCTTTTGAGCAGTTATTATTCTAAATGCCAGAAGCCCTGCAAACAGTAAACCAAGCAGGAATTGACTTTCTTAAGTGAGTTGCTTACAATCTAGCTATGTTCAAACTAGACTAAGTTTGCTGGCAGAAGGACTCTTGCAAGGACAGAGGTGATAGCCCGTGTAACACCGGGCACTTTACCTGACATCGCAAGAGCAGACTGTGTACTTCTCACTCTCAACCGTGTGGATTGCCTTGGCCCTACTTGTAATATATGAGGAACGGAGCCGTCAGGAGACACAAGGACCACCAAGAGAGTTCTTAAGTCTTTATGGAATGCTACATAGTCATAGTATTTGTGTTGGGAGGAGTCCTTTAAGTGCCAAGTTGCAAGAGTATAATTTATTTGGCTTTTGAGATTAATAGGTTATAAAGAAACTTGGCTACCAACATAGCAATCTGCTTTTAAACATTTAAAAGTATTACATAATGCAATCAGAATCTTTTAAAGATGTGTAATAGTGGAAATTTCTCAAACTTTTGAAGTGTATATGGGCTTTTAAATTAATCTTAGCCATAAGAAACAATTTTAAATATATAGACTCACTTAAGTGACTCTTCAAACATAGTAAACAGCTACCTTATTAAACTAGCTATACTTATAATATGACTATATCAAAATATTTTAACATCAAATGTAGAAAATCTTTTTAATCCTTTTAAAAAGTCTCTAATAAATAGTGAGAAATATCCATGAGGATTATATGTAAACAAGCATTGATATGATCAACTATACTAAAATCAATTTAAAATCAATTAAAAGAATGATGGACTATCCAATTGACATTTTGAAATGATCAGTATAATAAAGGAAAAATACGAGAAAAGAAGGAAAAAATGGACACAAAATTTTTGGAAGTAGGGAGGGAGAGAAGGGGTACAGAGAAAAACCAGAACTGAGGTATATCATATGCAGTTACAAATTCTCAGTGATGCCTTACAGAATTATTTAGCATGAATACAAATTATGATTACTTTGACTTCATGATTTAAATCATTAGATTCTATCACATTTAGAATCAAGAGCCAAACTTCTGAGTAAAATGAGGCACCTCTGGATTTATTTTTAGTAACTGTATAAAACAACCTAATTTTTATCAACCTTATATCATTATATTGCAGAATACTCAATTGTCATTCCTATAAGCAAAAATAAATAATGCATTTTTAGTTATGTGATTTACTTTACCATTTTATTATTTCTAGCTTTATAGGGCAATATACAAACTGTGTATTTAAAGTTATGACAGAATATTATGATATAAACCATAAAATTATTACTATTTTGTAATGAATTAACACACCTATAACTTCATGTCCCTGCCACTTCTAATGTTTGTCTGTGTATGTGATAAGAACACGTAATGTTCCTAATAACAATTTTTCTTAGCAAATTTCAAATGTGTATTACTATGTTGTTAGTACATGTTTGCAGATGTGATTACATGGATCATGATGAGTGTGTCCAGGGTCTTGACACCTCTTCACTCTTTTGGTCCCCCTCCTTTCCCAGCCCTCTTTGGTCCCAACAACACTTGTTCCCTTTACCATTGGAGAAACTGTCTTCTTTGATTCTCTGTTTTTAAAATACATTTTCCCTTCCTTCCCATACTGTTCTTCCCCTTCTCGTTCTGCTTCCCTTCCCATAAGGTCTCCTTACTTCCTGTTATCAGCACTGACTTTGTTCTCTCTGTACATTTTGAGTCTCTCATTGGTACAGTCACAAAACAGGCAATGTAATTTCTCTAGGTTCTCTCATTTTGCTGAAGATTTCTTTGGCCTTTCTGAGTATCTTGAGGTTCCATATGACTTTGACTTGGAATTGTTGCTTCTATTTTTTTGGTGTGAAAAATAATTAAGGGATATTTTATTAACTATGTAGATATACATGTAGGAAGTAGGGACATTGAAACAGTATAAATTTTACTCCAGGAACATCATGTTTTACTTTTCATCAGCGTATTATGTATTTTAATGTATGGATTATTTCTCTCATTGGCTAAATTTAGTTCTTTTTTGTTTATTGCTGTCATTACAAGGAAACTATTTTCTTGTTTTTTCAGAAACTATTTTCTTGTTTTTACAGTGTTTTGGAGACAGAGATTTCTATATATAAGACCATCTTATCTGTACAACTTTGATATTTATTTTCTGTTTAATTGCCTCCCTGTCTCTCTCTCTCTCTTCCTCATTGTTCTGGCTAAGACTTCCAGCCCTACACTGAATGGAAATAGTAGTGAGAAGGGAGACATTTCTTGTTTTATTGGTGATATTAGAGAAAAACTGTTTTTAGAGTCAGGACCTCACTATGTAGTTCAGACTGCCCTGAACTCACTATGTCACCTAGGCTGGCATCAAACTCCCAGGAATCCTCCTGCCTGGGCCTCTTGAGTGTTGGGAGAGTCCAGGTGTCCACCATCACCACTGTCATCAGATCTTAGAGAACAACTTATCTGGGTTTTAAACATTTAATATAATTTTTTCTGTGGCTTAACCAAATATGGCCTTAATTATATTGAAATACATTCCTACACTGAGAATTTATATCTAGAGTTTTAAATTTTGTAAAATATTTTTCTACATATATTAAGAATATATGATTTTGTCCTGCATTTTGTTTATTCTGTACATTTCTCTTAATTGCCTTGTGGCAATTAACCTAATGCTTTTGATATTATTTCTTATTATTTTCAAGTGGTATATTATAAACATTTGATTGATAGGATTAACAGATTATTTCCTGTCTTTAATTCCATGGAAGAAGCTAAAATGAATATTTATAGCCACTCAAAGATCAAATATAGAGAGTTTTAAAAGACTGAGTGACATCATATATCCAGAAGAGTTAAAAATATTCCTGATAAGAATAAATAATCAGTTTAATTAGAGAAAGAAGTATCATATGCCATGCACTGTTCCACACACGGGAGCTGTGACAATGAAGAAAAAAGCCACAATGAAGAAAAAAATCCCTGTGGAGGTTTTATTCGGTGGGAAACTCAGACAAAAATCAAAGCAAAGTATTAAAAGAGTGGGGTGGTAAATTGTGGTATGTGCTTCAAAGGATAAATAGGAGTTGTTATAGGGGAAAATGTTTTATAGAAGTAATATTGGAATTTGCCAAATGAATTAGATAGAACAGTTTCATATAGACACAGACAATGTTTTATATGGGTAAGATGGACAATGAATAAACTACACACAGGTTTATAACGATATGACATTTTAAGAGCAGAAACCAGAGGTGCGAATTGCCTGAGGTTGACTGATATCTGCTTTGTTCACGTAAGAACTAGGAGATGAGAATGAGGAAGAGGAACAGAAGGGAAGCGTCAGCACCACAGAGGCACCTAAATGTCTGTGAGCTTCTACAGCATCCTGAGCTGTGTTGTCTTTTCACCCTGAGTGTCAGAGAAAACCGCTGAAGGTTCAAATACAGGCATGATATGATGTGACTTCCATTTTCCACTCTAGTGGCTGAATTGAGAAAAGGCTGGAGATGTTTAAGAATGGAAGCCAGTGCACTCTTGTGATGCTAGTGAAAATAACCATTACATTTCCTTGGTAGAAACTAGAAAGGTGATGGTAGCTTGGGCAGGGTAGAAGTAACAGAGGTAGTGAGAATAGGTTAGGATTACTCTTGGATAGAAGGGGCTGATGATGGAGGAGGAGTCTGACTATGTTTAATGCCTGAGCAGCTTGTATTTCTGGAGGCAGTGAAGAAACAGACCTGCGGAGGACAGAGGTGACCAGCAGCTCAGTTTTCAACATGCCGAATTGGACTCAAGATGTCAATCTAGGAATTGTCAGGATACCTGATAATATTTGACAGAGTTAAAAATGTAAAATAGATCCAAAGAGATAAGCTTAGAGCAACTTTCAGGATTGGAGGGGGAGAAGGTTAAACCAAAGATGAAAATCTTTCCAAGAAACATAGAAGAAAATCAATAACATTATGGATTTTAGCAGATTGGATGATGGTGACGGCTGGGAATGAGTGAACTGAGTTGGCGTTGAGAACTGATTTTAATTTAAACTGTTAATATTGTCAAATTTAAAAGAATCTGATGTTATTCAGTACAATAAAATAATTCTGCAGATTAGAAAGTGAAGATGATCATTTACTGTTCTGTCCCTTAACCCAACAACTACGGAAAGATGGAGACCCAAGTGAAGAATGGCAAATAGTATCCCTTTGAAATGTGATTTTCTGCAATTTTTAAAAAATATATACTTTGAAGGAAAAAGACACCATTTCTGGCAATGTAAAATAGCTCTGAAACAGAAACATCCATATTTTTGTAGTTTTATAGTATTCTTAGCTCATGTGGTCCTCATGACCTCCTAATGCCTCTGCCTTTCATGGTGCTGATTTTTTTTCATACTTTCCTTATTTGATTTTTTTCTGAGATAGGGTCTCACTTTGTAGTTCAGGCTGGCCCTGAGCTCACAATGTAGCCTAGGCAATCCTCAAACTCAGCCATTCTCTTGCCTCTGCCTCCGGAGTGCTGGGATTACAGGCATAAGCCACCATACCCAGCATTGTGGGGTGTGGTACTGATTGCTGGTGGGGCATGAGTCACCACGCCCAATATTATATCATTGTATGTGGTTACCAGGATTGAACCAGGGACCTCTGCTTGCTAGGCAGGCAGTGAAACCACTGAGCTAAATCTCCTGCCCTGCTTATTTGATTTTTGACTTGTGCTGTTACACACTTAGGTATCGTGCTTGATGAGACACTAAATTTTCATATTGGGATCTGAATACTCTCACTTTGATGAGTATGACTGATGTCATCCCATGATGTATCTAGAACTCTTAACCAATTAGCATTTAATATGTGGACTGTTAAGCAATTTCCTTAACTTCTTAAGTTATAACATGCTTTTGTGTAAAAAGAGAAAATCCTTTTGGCAATGTGGAGCCTTCTTTCCTGGTTGATATTACAGTGAGGAGTTCTGTCTAATTTTTACAGACAGCTAAGTTAGATATAGATTAATACACAGTCAGATAGGGATTAGGTCCTCAATGAGTCAGTACAAAAAATAAAGACATCATGGGGCTGGAGATTTGGCTCAAGTGGTATGGTGCTAACCTTGGATGTACAAGGGCCCAAGTTTGATCCCCAGTACTGCAAAAAAATATATAAATAAATAGAAAATGAATAGAATAGAATAAAAGTAAAGTAAAATAAAGACATCATAATTATGGTTGGATGCAAGGAACCAGATCTGAGGATGGATAGCCAGTAGCTATGCCTTCATACCTGCTTCTGTCTAGAGATAAATAACAACTTGAAATTTTATTCTTAGCATGTCCTGGTCAAGTGAAGCCAAGGAAATGTCAGACACATTTAAGGGCACCCCTTGCTCCCCTTTCTTTCAAACAATTCCTATGATCTTTCCATATCTTTCTCACATGACTCATTTTCCTATTGGATCACTATTAACTAAGCAACTGCACTTGTAAACTTTTAGTTTTTTTTTTTTTTTTTTATAATTTGATCCATTTCTAACAACCCTGTGATTTTGCTGTCTAAATGACCGCTGAAAAAGAGCCTCAGTGGCCACCACCTGGTACTCTCCTTAGAAGTCCAGGCACCACTCTTCTTCTCTTTATTTCCAGCAGAACATTCTTCCCTTTGTTCTTAAGTTTACCACTTCCTTCTTTGATGTTGGAAGACCACAGACTCAGCACACTAACACGTCAGAAGTTGTATTTTTCCTGTGTCACCGTGAGCTGCTATGGGATGGTGACCTTCTCAGCCAGCATATTTAATTGACAGCTAGAGGTCCTCCGGTCTTTTCATCCACTCTTGCACATGAGTCATTACTTTGAGATCGCTGCTGCTTTATCATTCTGTGTTCCTGAGGAATGATGACCACAGAACTCTTTCTCCACTCTAGGAATGACTTGTGTTGAAAAACAAAATAGACCTTTTCATTTAAGCCTTTTGGTCAGTGCTGTTTTTTTTTTTAATTGTTTTGGCTTCATTATGAGAGCATGACTTAGCCTCTCCTTTTGAAACAGACTCAGGAGAATTGTCCATCTAATTTCTTCAAAGGATATGCAAAGCAGTGTTCAGTTCATTGATTGTAGAGAGGCCCGTCTTTGTCTCTGTTTTTACTTAGGATAGTTGTGAAGTGTGTTTTCATCTTGTTGGTCTTGAATATAAAATATTTGCTAAAATATTTCAAATATTCTTACATTTAAAATTAAATTAAAAAAACATCATTGATAATTGCAATGTATAGTAATATAATAATCATTCTCATCTTTTTATTTCAGAATAAAGATATTAATCATTAAAGTTATAATGGAATACTAATAATAGCTTACCTTTTAAAACAATATGTATCTTCAAATACTGTACAAAAAGCTTATTGTGTGTCTTAATTCAAGATTTACAATCCTTGCCTTATTATCATTAAGGGGTGAGAGAGCAGAGGCCAAAAACGATCAAGTAACCTGTACAATACTGCACGCCTGGCAGCTTCTGGAAAGTAGTTGGTTGGAAAACCCCAAAGCCTAGAGGATCTTCATGCTTAAACCCTAGATTCATGTTCTATGTGACTAAATATCCTATTTTCACATTATATTAGTTGTTTCATACTGTATTTAAACTTTAGTTGATCTTGGATATTAATTTTTTCAGTATCTTTTTTCTATATTGGAGACTGAACAATATTGGGTTATACAGTTATTTTATTTTGCCTATGTTGTGACTTTCCTGAAGTTTACTTTCTATACACTTATCTACAAAATGTTTCTATTCATAATCCATTTAATTTTGATAAACAAGGGCAAAATAGCAAGTGTCTGATTTTAGAAGTGAAGGACTTGAAAAATCTAGTGCAGCACGGTGTCAAAACTAAAAGGGATGTCACGCTTATTCAAATTAAGAAAAAAAATCCTAATGTGAAAGATTCGTGCCAAAACATCAGAAAAGTTCAGAAGATAGAAATAAGAGAGAAGGTCAAATGAACCTAACCTAGGAATGAATGACAGTTTCTATGCTGCTTTTGTTAAGCATTAATTTTTCATAAGATTTGAAAGGATTTAACTTAATTCTTATGGTTATTCAATGTATAAAATCTATTGTCAATGACAGTATTATGCAGAATGAACTTGATCTGCTAGCAATGGAGTGAAACTTGTTCAAATGTGAGAAATAATGCTGAGAGAATCCTCCAAACGCTTTGCATTTGCATTGTAAATAGATTGTGAGGAGAAATTTGAGGTTCACTAGTAGAAAAAATTTTCTCCATTTTTGGTGCTACTATTTTTTGTCAAGAACTGGGTATGAATTTCAACTCTTCTAGATAAGTCTTTGCCTTAATTGTTACATTTCTGCTTTGCTGACATTCTCATGAGCCTGTTTATCACCCTGGCTGGTTTGGAAGTACTAAGCAAAGACAAAAATTGAACTGAAACATATTAAGTCTGCTTTGTACTGTTTAAGAGAGGATATATTTCATTGAGTGTCTAAAGTAAACATCTCACTATCTAAAGGTGATTAGTTACTTATACCTTTGGGTTTTTTTAAAATTGTTGCTTATTTTTGTTTTTAAATCTTTAGTAGCTTCTCTCAATAGAGGGTTCTTACAAGATTATGATCCTGGAGTGAGCAAGTATGTAGAAATGTTTAAACTGAAAATTATGTCAAGTACAAAAAACTGAGGTAATATAAGAAACCTAATATTAATAAATGTTTAATAAGTACTCTTTCCATATTATAAATGCTATATGGTGAAATATTTCATATCCCATCTATAGTATAACCTGAATGGCCTTTCAAAGTACACTGTGACTTGGTGCATTTTGAGTCTGGGAGGCACCTGCTAGTCACAGCAATGCAGTGACAACTTTCTGGTTCAGGAATAAAATTGGACTGTCCTGGTTGACCTTAAAGACACCTCAGAATTAAAAGCCAAAATCATACTCAAATTCTGTGATACTTATTTGACCGTGCCTAATGCCTATCATCCATTTCTGTTGTTACATATTTCTCTTGTTATGTATTTCTGTTGTTATGTTCTGTTCTAGCTCCTTTGTGCAATTCTCAGCAATTTATGACATTTTTAGTTTCCTTTACCAAACCTCTAGGCTGATGGTCTCACTGAAGTTTAATGGCATTATGATACCACCAAATGAAAAACATTAAACCTATTTCTAAGTATTTCTAGCACAAAAACTACCTTGTCAAAGTCTATATTAACTACCTTGTATGTTTTATTGAGATATATTATTTTCTGTTTACTTTGGTTGTAACTCCCTCAAAGTCAGAGATTGCATCTGAAAGTGATTTTAATTTGAAGAACTATAAAGTGAACTAAATACTACATAATACATGTAGAATAATACTTTTGCATAGTCATCATTTAAATGCTGTGATCTTCACTTCATGATATTAAAACGCTTATCTAATTTCATAATAAACTCTGCTTCCTTTACAACTATACATGGCCTTTAATTAATTTAATTAATGCTTGTACCATTTAACATGGTATTAGAAAGTGCCACTTCACTAGAAATATTATTATTTTTTTTTTTTGAGACAGGGTCTCACTTTGTAGTTCAGGCTGGCCCTGAGCTCATTATGTAGCCCAGGCAAGCCTTGAACTCAGCAATCCTCCTGTTTCTGCCTCCGGAGTGCTGGGATTAAAGGTGTGAGCCAAGACGCCCGGCACTGTGGTATGTGGTATTGATTGTTGGTGGGTGTGAGTCACCATGCCCAGCATTGTATGTGGTTACCAGGGATCAAACTCAGGACCTTGTGCTTGCGAGGCAGGCACTGGAACCACTGAGCTAAATCTCCAGTCACCAATAGAAATATTACTAGGCTATATAGAGAATGTTGTTTGGAATTTAAAGATTCATATAAATTTTATCCAGGCTTAACAAATTATAGATAATTAAGAATTTCTTAAAACTAATGATCAACACATATTCCTGTAATCCCCATACCCTGGGTTGTGAGGGCAGGAAAACTGCAAGTTCAATCTCAGCCTGGGCAATTGAATGACTTAATAAAATGCTGCCACAGTAACAAACATTTAAAAAGAGCTAGGAGGTACCTCACTGTGAAGGCCCCAGGTTCCATCCTCAATACTGAAAAGAGCTACAGAATATCTTTATGTAACACTACCATCTTCCAGTCTGAGAAATGGATCCATACGGGTCTATATGGATCCATGTGGATCTATCTATATGAGATCTATATGAGATCATATGGATCTATATGAAAACTGGCAGGGTGACTCAATAGAGGGTTTGTACACAATCAAGTGGAGGGATTTTGGCAATATAGTTATACCTGGGTTCCTGAACACTTAATTTGTGAAAAATTCATCTCTTGAAAGAAGCATTTGGTGACTGTGACTTCTGTTGGATGAGTCTCCCTCGAGTGATGAATACAGTCAAGGCCACCTTTCCCATATGAATATGAAGGTGGCTACCTTCCCCAGATTTGTGGAATAAATTATGTGAACTGAGGTATCACTGTATTTCCAGTAGAGGTCCCCTGAAATTACAAGTCCATTAGGTCCTTGACATTCTGCTATTTGGATAGAAAAAGCAACAATATGAGTTGATTCAATAATATGTCATTATTAATACAATAGATGTCTTACTTTCTAAACATCATTTTCATAGTACTTACTCATATGTGGGACATATATCCTATTATTGAATATAACATCCAATATGTATCCACCACATTTTTATAGCACTTAAGTTATGTGGACCTAGACTTGAATGCCCACGTCTTATTCAAACATAATTATCTATGAATATATTAATTGGAAATCTCAAATCCCAAAATTGATTTGGTAGTAAAGAGGTTTAGAAGCCATGTTCATAAAATGCATTTTTTTTGGGGGGGGTTAGGTAACTAGCTATTAACAATTAATAGTTATTTCTGCTGTTTGTTTGGAAACTGTTATTTTATATATTGAAATGTTCCTCTAATGTGTATTTCAAGAATCAAACTACTCAGAGACAGGAGGATTGCTGAGTTCCAGGTTTGCCTGGGCTACATAGTGAGCTCAGGGCCAGCCCGAAATACAAAGCGAGACCCTGTCTCAAAAAAAAAAAAAAAAAAAAAAAGAATCAAACTACTGCCTTTGAGAACAAAAAAAGTAAAATTTGAATATTTATGTCTGCTTAGCAGTCAATACAAAAAAAGAAAAGTTACAAACCGGATATTAGTTAGAATTCTGACTTTATGCAAAATCCCAAAATGGTAAGACTTCCAGGTCCTTAATTAATGTCTTCAAAACTTTGGATGAGAAGGATGGGGAAATTTTTTCCGCAGATTAAAGTTTTTGTCATTTTTCCCATTGTTGACACAAAACACCCAACATTTTTCTATCTAAGTTGGAAAGTTTAATATAGATCATGGTTTCAGAGAGTTCAGTCCCAAATCAGCTGGCTTCAAGGCAGAAAAATCACTTGGAAGGCGTCACAGAGCAAAATGGCGCCTTCTACAGGGTTCAGGAAGCAGAGCCCCGTATCAGCGTCGGGGAGGAAGTCGGTTGGGAACACAGGATCCCAGCTCACGCCTCCATGCTCACAGCACACGCCTTCCAGTGCGGACTTTGCTAACAGCCTAGGAGGGTCTCAAGTCAATCAAACTGACAATCTAGGCTAGTTGTCAAAGTAAAAAAAAAAAAAAAAAATGTGTTGTGATTTTAAATGGAAATACTGAATGATATATTTATTACAGTCCTTGATTTGAGGAAATGAAAAATTGCTCTTGAGTTAGATTTCATTACCTTTATTTAGAAATAAAGTTAGGATTGAGCCCCTGTTGTTTTCCAATTTCACAAATGCCTTTGTTTAAAATATTAACAAAATGTATGTAATAAAAAGCCTTTATAATACACAGTTTGAAGATTAGAATTAAAATAAATTTCAAGTATCTGCTAAATATATTGCTCTTTTTGTGCAGAAGTACTATGCTGGTCTAATATGAGGCATAAGAATCAAATTGCAGGAGTCTGTAATATACTGATTTTTCAGATGAATGGCACCTGAAGTTTACCAGAATCTAATTTCAAAACACGGTACCATTAAAACACACACACCTGGGCCCACAGAGTTTATCTGTCTGTTTCTCCAAAAGTAACACTAGGAACTTGTTCACAGGAACCCATAAATTGAACCACTTTCTTATAAAGTGCAACATAAAAATTAGGCATCTGTGTATCTGGAACTCAAGCTGCCTTTAAACATTAAAGTCAATACGTAAATTGCTTCTAGAAGCGAGTAGGAAGTGAGTCCTGGCTGCAAGTTTTATGTGACCAGAAACCTTTTGCAGGTGGGCTGTTGAATTATCCAGTCATTTAGCATGAAACTATAAATGCTTAAAATAAATCTTGGATAGGTATCATTAAAATCACATGACCTGGGTCTTGGTTAGGTGATTACCTTTTTGTGTATATTTAACAATTTTCCAAAAAAGGGAAATAAAATGGTCCTATCCATTATTTATAGACTGGCTATCCTAAATACATATATGTGTATTGTTGACTCTAAATCACGAGAAACTTCAAACTTCTGGAAAGAATTAGTTTGACCTAAAATTGCTGAAAACATCTTATTTATTCATAATATAAGCTGTATGAAGTTTCAGAGTAGATACAATTTTAAAGGATTATTATTTGGATCAACGAATGATGACCATAAGAAATAATTCTTCTCTGAATAATATAATGAATATATTTATGCAAAAAGAGATTATTGTAGTTACTTTTTTACTACTATTATAAAAGTATATTTTAAAGAAGCAGAATTTTGGTTTAATGTGAAAACATGAGGAAAGAAAATTGCTTTCTTGCCTATTTTTGATGTTTAAAGTGGGGTAAAATGAATAGTCCTTTGCCTCAGACTGAATGTTATGGCTCTCCCATTGTCACGTGTTAAGATCCAAACACACAGTGTGATAGTATCAGAAAGTGAAGTCCATAGAGGGTAATTAGATTATAAAGTGGAATCCTTGGCTGAGATCTGTGCCCTTCCAAACTGAGATGAGAGCCTCACCTCTGTGTCTTCGTCCTGTGAGAATACAGGAGAAGAGATGATCATCAGACAAGACAGTCCTCATGGCACCTTGGACCTGCCTGCGTCTTTCACCTAAGAAACACTCCTATTTGTTACCCTCCCCTCCCTGAACCAAGACCTTGCTCCTCCTTTTTAAGCTATAAACCTGAAGCTTGTTTCATTCCCTTGACTTAAGAGTAAAAACATAGATGAAACTTTTTAGTAGGATGAGATCCCATTTGTTTATTCTTTCTGCTAGTCCTTGTGCTATAGAGGTTTTATTCATGAAGTCTCTGCCTGTCAATGTCTCCAAGAATTTTACCTAATCTGTTTTCTAGCAGGTTTATTGTTTCTGTTTTAATGTTTAAGTCTCGAATCCATTGTGAATTTAGTTTTGTGCATGGTGAAAAAGATAGGTCTAGTTTTAGTTTTTGTCAGGTTAAACCCAAGTTTTTCCAGCAGCATTTGTTAAAGAGGCTGTCTTTCTCCATTGAGGATGTTTGGCTCCTTTGTCAAAGATAAGGTGGCTTAGTGTATCTGGAATTGTTTCTGGATCTTCTAATCTTTTCCACTGGTCCTTGGACTGTTACTTTGCCAGTACCATGCAGTTTTTTTTTTTTTTTATCACAGTGGCTTTGTAGTAGAGTTTTAAGTTGGGGATTGTAATACCCCTTCCATATCATGGTTGGAGACTGGATAAAGAAGACGTGGTTTTTAAAAAACGGAGTATCACTCTGCCATAAAGAATGACAAGATTCATTCATTTATGTGCAAATGGATACACCTGGAGGACACACTAATAAGTGAACTAAATAGATCACAGATAGGCAAATACTGGATCTTTTCTTTGATATAAGCTCCTGTAGAGGAAAAAGAGCTCTAGAATATATGATAGTTTTTATAGAATGGGAAATATCCAAAAGGAATTTGATGTGGGAACGTAATGAAGGGAAGGAATAAATATGAATTTGAAAAAAATGAAAGAGTATGTATATAGGGGGTGAGGATGGGGTGGGTGGGCAGGGATGTGGGTAAAAATGAGAATTGACCTATGTCACATATTGGTACAAATTCCCCAATGTTGTGTGTGATTATGAGCTGTGTATATAATGTACCAATAATGTTTACTGAATAATGAAAATAAATATGAAGTGAAGCTTCAAGCAACATTCAAATACTAAATATAAAGTAAATAGAGGACAAATTGGCCAGTTGAATGGGTGCTGGTGTAAGTTGTAGACAGTGATTCATAACGCCACTTCTTTTTTTTTTTTTTTTTCTTTTTGAGGCATGGTCTTGCTTTGTAGTTCAGGCTGGCCCTGAGCTCACTATGGTGCCCAGGCAAGCTGCCGTGAACTCAGCAATCCTCCTGTCTCTGCCTCCCGAGTGCTGGGATTACAGGTGTGAGCCACCACGTCTGGCATTGTGGTATGCGGTGTTGATTGTTGGTGCGCGTGTCTCCATGCCCAGCATTATATGTGGTTACCGGGGATTGAACTCAGGACCTTGCGCTTGCGAGGCAGGCACCGGAACCACTGAGCTAACCCTCTGGCCCATTTCTTATGAGCCACAGCATTTAGCCCTCGGTTTTGTCATCTCCGTAATTTACTGATATGCCACAAATATTTAATTTGACAAGGTGTTTAGAGCATGTAGATATGCTTTAATTTATAGTCAAATAAGATCATTTTAATATTCTCTGTAGTGTTTTCTAGTTTGCCTAAAATATAGTGACTATAACCAGTCAGTGTGTTGATTGTATAAGCACTTGCACGCAGCAGATAATAGGATGAAATGAAACAGTGAACTTTAATTAAGGGCCTCAGTTTCACTAGATCTTTATGGAACCTGGAGCAGGTGGTTTGACTTGTAGCTGCAGAATGCTCAGATGAATGATGTTATTTCCATAAAGCAGTAGTAGGTTTGATTTTTTTCAACCCTTAAAGCATTTTTAATCTTATTCCCTTAATTCTGCATATATTCCCCCAAATTGAGTGTTATTTGGGTCCAATAGTCAATACTGGTAGTATAGTCTCATAACATGATCATATGTAATACTTAGATACAATGACAGTAATCTTACCTACACTGCATGGCCTCCGCTCTGGAAAGAAATTTTAAGAACCACAAGGCTGTCACTAAGAGAAATTATTTTTCTGGTTAAAACAATGAACATAATATTGATATCACTGTTTCTATAATGAGCCACTCTAACAAATGACAATCTGGCAGTGTTGCTTATTTATTTAACAACCATTGAACTCGGCTAAGAAGAAAAAAAAAATTACACACAAATTAGAAAATGGAAAATTTTAAATATTGGGCCATTTTTTAGTGCATTATAATATGATTTATTTGTTAATCAGTTAATTTTTGAATCTGGTAATTTGTTTAATAGATATTCATTGAGCACTTAGTCTGATCTAGATTTGAGTGATATAAAAATATTAGAAAACAAGGCCCCTCAAGCCTGCAGTTCACTAAAGTGTGTCCTGCAAACATGAAAAAAACCAAGTGGACAAATCCTAGCGGGTTTCAAATCACAATGGCTACAGCTCAGAAATTTGACTTCAAGTAATGTCATCGAGCATACCCGACTCTGACTGAGAGTGAGTGGGTAACCAGCAAAGAATGGGTGATAAATATTGCAACAAAATTAGAGTCTGCTGGTAAGAAAACTGTTGTGGTGCTCAGTCTTGGGAGTGTGGCTGTTTGAACTAGGTTCAAGTTAGTGAAATTGGGAAATTTTATTTTAGGATAACATTCCACGATTTTCTGTATACTCCATGAGGGAACTGAGAGCGAAGGGGAAGCAGGAAACATTTACGTATTTCTGGGCCTTTGGATTTAATTGCAGGGGTGAAAAAGATGGAGGGAGGGGTGTTTTGAAGAGAAAACAAAACGTTTTGGGAGAAGGTACATTAAACATTGAATAAAACAATGGAAAGTCAAAGAGACCCTAGGACTTCTAAACTGGTTCAGGACTGAAGATACAGATGATGGAGCCGTTGACATGTTTCGGAAACTCTGCCTATTTATAATTCTCCTATAGCTTTTCATTAATGGTCCTCTTGGCTTTGTTTTTGACACTCCAAAAGTTCTTCCTCTAACATTTCTTGAAGTGTAAATTGCAAAGATTTTCCCACCACTTTCGTTGGCTGTGTGTCATCAAGCTCAGGAAATCCGCAAGATCTTTCTACAATTTAGACTCTAGCATATAAAAAATGGCCCCGGTGATGTGTTAAACAGAAGAACACATGTGCTTGAGTCATGGGGCCTTCTGTGCACTTTGGAATTTTGAATCTGTCAAAAATAAAACATAGTAATGTTTCCAATTTTTTACAAATAATTTTGAAACTTCTATTTTAAAAAATATGTGAAATAAAAGGTCTCTTCCATGAGAACTCTGGAAAACAGGAAAAGCAAAGCAAAGACGTTCTGTTTAAAGGTGACTGGGAGGATCACACTCTGTGTACCTCATTTGTACCAAGGGCATATGCACGTGGGACTCTGCCTCTCATCATTTAGATTAGACTCTTATCTGGTGGCCCCATAGGACTGGCTTGTGATTTGAAGATATTGGCACCGGAAGGGTCTCCTCTGAGCTTTGCTGGGTTGGAACTAGTTTTCGAGCGTGGCCGATTTCAGAATCTGCAGGTGGTCACCACACATCTGGGAGCGCCTGTGGAGACAGAGGTCAGGCCTCGAGACAGAATCTGACACTCAGAAATATTTGCCTAGTGAAGGGCCGTCGCTCTGGGATTTGAAACACATGGTACATGGTGCACAGCTGGGAAATTGTACACAGTGATAATTGAGACTTCACAGTGTAACACTTTGAGATTCTTCTTTTCTTTACAGTCACAGGCAAAAGAGCTCATTTGCATGACTGTTTTCTAAATAACAAAGAGATGAACTATTTACCTTTTTTTTTTTTTTTTTTTGAGACAGGGTCTCGCTTTGTAGTTCAGGCTGGCTCTGAGCTCACTATGTAGCCCAGGCAAGCCTCGAACTCAGCAATCCTGTCTCTGCCTCCCGAGTGCTGGTATTACAGGCCTGAGCCACCACACCCAGCCTATTTACCATTTTTACCAAAGTATTTGAAATAATAATGAGTACATATATCTTCTTTGAAATAATAATGAATACATAGATGAATACAGAAATAATGATGAATACATGTATCTTCTTCACCTCCCTCTTCTAGAATACACATGGAGTATGTTCTAGTGGCCTTTATTTTCTGTATCTCAAGTCTCCTCTGTGTAACAATACTTAGGTTTTGCTACAGAGAAGATACTCCATAGATTTCAATGATACTGTAGAGGATTAATTGAGATTGTTTTACTAGTCCATCAATTCTCTTCATACACTTTTAGGTCGTTTATTTCACTGCTAAAGATGCTTAGCAGATATTCAAATACATATTTCAGAAAACATTCTAAGAAAAGTAATGTTTTCTTCCAACTTTTTCTGTAAAATTTATGAGGCATCTAATATATGATCAGTATTGTTCTGGGGTGTCTATGGATATACTGTACCACTAAACAGGTCAAAAATATTTTTGCCTAATATTCTTGCTGGGAGGTAAGAAACAGACAATTCTGAAAGTTGAATAGATTGGCCACATTAGCACCTGTGCTGTTTCTCAAAATGCTAATTAACAGAAGATGAAATAGAGTTTGGATATATTTACAACGGGGAAGACAGTGGAAATGGGTGTTTTGCAGTTGAAGGTGGATCTCGTTAAAAAGCTGACTGGAGCAGATCTTTAAAGAAAATAAGTGACTGTCAGGGGGGAGAAGAGCTCTCCAGGCAGCAGGAAGATAGTGACGCTCCCATCCCAGGAGTGTTCCTGGAACAGCAGAGGCCAGTCTGCCTGGGATGAATATTGATGGTGGACTATGATGAGTTCAGAGAAAGGACAGAGGAGAGATCAGATGCAGTGCTGTGAAAGGCGGGAGGGATTAGTTTTTACAGAATTGCGATGCAAAGGCACGTCCTTTAAGTTGGAGATGATATTCTAGTATTTTAGAGCTTTGAATTGACTAACCTCACAGGCACAGTGTCCCCATGGATCTTAATAAAGGTTCCCCCCCTTCTGTGAGGCTTCTAGTTAGTTTCCTGTTCTTGCTTCTCAAAGCTGATCAATACATCATTGATAGAATGGAGCTTGAATAAACATGTTATTCTCTAGAACATGCAGCTAGAAGAGGTCCCTTTGGTCTATTTTATGAGAAAGCCTAAGTATTATTAGAGCCTGGGACAAGACTAGAAAGATGTATAATTTTCTTCACTCGAGTGATTGTGAATTATTGTGAATTGTTTTTAAGAAGTGATTAAAAAGCATTTTGCTGATCAATGACCTGATACCAGTTACCTGATTCTTTGTTAACTTATCCTACTAAAGATCCTGTGCCTGACATAGTGGCCTCAATTAGAGTTATTATGTACTTGAATATATGAGAGCCTGTTGGTGTCTGCCACACCTGAGCTGCTTTTCATAAGTGCAGGACTATCACGTGAAAGGGGACGCGGAGAGTGTATCAATCATTTGTCTCTTCAAATATGGTATAAATTCTTACTCTTCTTCATTAAGTGTAATGCTGCGTTTCATTTACTCTCTTGGCGGGGAGTCAGTGCAGTTGTCTCAGAGTCTTCTTACTTGGCCTCGCCACTAAAATAACATCTCAAAACAAACCAAACACAATAATTATGCTGCCAACTTTTACATGTGTCTATTCCTGTCATTTACTCTGGGAATAGAGAAATAATCGCAAGATTGTCTATAAATCTGGTGAGCCCTCTCTAAGTCTGATGTGAGCCAGGACTCAATTTATTACCCAGAGTCCATATTTCCCCACTCAAACTCGGTGGTAATAATGCTTGTGCTCGCTATTCGTCACTATTAACTTGAAACTGAGAGCCCTTTGTTGGAATGTCTCTATTACGGTTCCCTGGTGAATTGTTACTTGGATAATGGCTTCGGGCAGAGTTTGTCTCCTCTACATACTTTCCGTCGTTTTGCTGGGTCCCAACTCCTCAAGACTTAAACTCTTCGGGAAGAAAATTTTTCATTTGAGAATTGGTTTAGGTCTGGGAACTGAGAGAGAATACTTATTTTGGTACTGTGTAAGCTTTCCTAGAATTCCCCTCACGCGCCCTTCATTGACATTTCTTGTCCTACTTTCGTGGTGCACCCGTCGGCTGCTCATTTGCCTGGCTCTGTGTTGTATTCACCATCCCCGTAGCTCATTGCAGTCAGGCCTGCCTGTCGCCCTCAGAGGCCTCGGTGTCAGGGTGGCTGCCTTGGTTTGTGGTGCACCACGGGCATCTGTCCTGGCTCAGTTAAAAATCCTGCCGAGGTTGCTTCTGTCAATGAGCTCGGACCCGGAAGAGCAGCTCCCAGAGATGACAATGTCTATACGCACAACCTTAGTGTTTTGGGCGATAGTAGATTCTGGACTTTTTCACAAAAGAGAATTGGCCAAAGCCCTCGACTCTATACACACACCGGTAAGCATGCTCCTCTGAGTCTGTTGCTCTTCCGGCATTACTCTTCCAGTTTTTCCATCTCACTTTTAAGATGGGGCATCAGTTTCTGGTCATGGGCCGCCTCCAGTCTCCGATCCAGCAGAGCAAGGAGCTGCGTCTGTCCGGCTGCCTTTCCATCGCATTAAACACTGCGTTACAGGGGAATGTGACCGCGCTAAGAAGCTTTGATAATCTCTCCTTTCACTAACCTTCCCCTCAGCTGTCCGTTTGCTTTATTTTTGTAAAACTGCGCCCTGCTTTTGCTCAGTCACTCTCCTCCTCTCCTCCTGTATTTCCGAGTCCCGGCATCTCCTGGCATGTCTTGGGGTGGGAGCCGTGTGGCTGATCTCACCTGCGGGAAACAGGGGAGGCGTGAACCCATGGGTGAGGGGTAGCCTGTTGTCTTGCAAAGTAGAAACTTCTGCACACTCTTTAAACAAGGACTGGGAGTCGGGTCACACCTACCGATTTCCCTGGGCTTTGAGCCAGGTGTGCATAGCCCAAGTCTCAGATTCTCTTCTTCCCCAATTAAAGTTTGGACTGGAAATTAAACCTTCTCTGGAGCTCTGCTCCCCTTATAATTACTTCCTGTGCTCGATCCTCAGCTTCATCTGTTCTTTAACTCTAGGAGATAAAAACTGCCAGAAAAGCCCTCTGGTTTTCATACTTCACCTTAAATTAGTGATTAATTACCCTTAGCTTTCTATTGTTTTCCTCCGCTGCCTTAATAGGACTCACAGAACTTCATCCAATTTTGTTGTCCTGTGTAATTAGCACTTTTCCTAAACCTCTGAACGGCCTCCTCCATTGTCTACATGACTGCACTGTCTCTTATTAAGACTTGTCTCCATCTGTGAAACGTATAACAATGGCAGCTCTACAGTTGGCTAGAGACTGTCACAATTCTGTCAGTCAGCGCTGGCACACTGTCTCGCCAGCTAGACAGTTGGCGATTCACTGCCAACATCCCATTTTACAGTCTGCTTCCTAACACTGCGCCCCGCACAAACTCCGTTCAGTCAGAATCTCCATACACAGATGAGGAAGTAGGGATTTTAACCTGGTGGCGTATCAAAGAACTGCTGTGGGGTATAAAGCAAAAAGACTAGCACAGGGTTTGAAGTTGAAAGATGATCCAGTCCCCAAATGATACTGCCAGGACTTTCAAAGTTCCTGTGGGCCTCAGAGCTGGTCAATGTTTAGGCTAACGTGTTGCATGTCGGTATTTCTGCACTGAATTTTCAGTGGATGTACAACCTCTGGAGATGGAGCATTCTTGGTTTTTCAACTCCCATCCATTTGCAGCACAGAAATCCTTGCAGAGCTCAGGTGTGTTCACTAAGCCACCAATACTCCACGTATCCATGGATGAGTGGGAGGGATTATTATTGATGAAGACATCTTTGCTGTGAACCTCTCACCCCATATATTAACAAAGAAACGGAAAATGAGGACCAAACCCAGTTTTGTGGGAAGATTAAATTTACTTTAGACATTTTCAGTCAGGAAATTTCACTTGACGTAAAAGTGGAGGAATTGAAACTGAGCGTGGTGCTTGGAACTCAGAGATCTTGTAGCAAACAGTGAGATTTTTCTACATGTGTACTTTCAAAAGATATAGTCAGTGTAAATGGTTATTTAAACGCTAACGCTATGTGGTGTTGTTTTCCAGTGTATCTGTGGGTTAATCGTCTCTTCTAGCTGGGCTACCAAATACTCATTCCTGCCATTTGCAGATTTTAGCATTCCTTTTTCTGTCGTTTGGCACTATATTATGTATCATTTTATTGTTGTTTTCTTCTTGTTGTGTCTTCTCTGCGTCCTTCACCCCTGACCCCACACATAAGACTCCTGTTTTAAGTTCTCCTCACACATTTACATCTTTATAGAATTTATGTTCTATGGAGTTATTTGGTTGCTATTTTTTTCTCAGATTAGAATATAAAACTACAAGCTCTAGGTTTAATGTGGTAAAAAGCTTAATATCCTATTGAATACTTGCTCAATTAGCCTATAGGTTTATTTCTTGCCAACAATTTGATTAGAATATATATTAATTTTTTTACACTGTACATTGATCTAGAAGTGCAGAGGGCTGTAATATTGATTTTGCCCAAAGCAGGCTTAACCCCACAATTGGCTTGTTTCGAGAAGTGAGTCTGGCCAAAGCCTATGTGCTGAAGTCAGGAATAACTCGCACCCAAATCCCATTCCCACAATTAAAACCTTCTAACTAGAAGGACCAATGTTTTAATTACAACCATATTTTGTCTATTCTGTTCCTGAGCTGTGAATGCTTTATCTTGTCCTTTATAGCTGTGTTTACATGAATTTCTGTGGAAACCACACGAAGGTTGCCTTACCACCATTGATTGCCAATAAGTCAGTGCGTGGAACTGGACAGTGTCTTGATCACTTGCACCGGCATTGGTCCTCCCGGCACCCACTTTCTCTCTTGTGGTGTATTTTTTCTAAGGTCTGTGTCATGTGCTGTGAAGGGGGCACTGGAGACTTAAGAGGGAAGTCCCCAGCTGCTTCTTCAAAGCAGCTTTAGAATTTAGAGCTCTTTCAGAAACTTGGAGGTCTTAGCTATCTATGAATTATGTCCTACGAATATTATCATGTTTCTTCATATAGTATTTCCTACACTTTATATTTCTAAGCATTTCTTTATATTCATATATATGTAGTATGAATTTTGGGAGATGATACAATACATAATCCTAATAGTAGGTAAGCCTACTATTATTATTCCTTGAAACTGGAAAAGGCATAAGAAATACTCAGTTTTTATGAGTATTTATTAACAAATACTGTCAGGCTTTTTATACCTAACTCATCTGTTTTTGAAGAAAAGATTCTATCAAAATCTATGAATTGATTCATTTAAATTTATTATAATCCCAATTGGTATATTTTATTATTCTTTCTAAATTTATGACTTCATTTTGATTAAGTTCAAAGATCTGTGTGATTAAGTTCAAGTAAAAGCAAGTATGGCATGACTTTTGCCAGTCTCTTCATAAGTTATTAACATATTTAAAAATTCCCTTTGAAAATTGTAGCTCAAATAATAAGCATACCATTCTCTGAAATCAGTGAATTAATATGAAAAAGAAAATTATAAAATGAAATTGCTATCTATTGTTTAATAGGGCCAGCAGTGGTATATATTGTTTAATAGTCATAATTTTAGTATGAAAACAGAAAGCTGTACAGTTGAGATGTGATAGATGGCTTCTGTAGATTTATCTTGTCACTAGCCTCAGGCACTGTCTGTGACAAATTTCTACATGCAATAATTTCTGTTCTTGTAAAAGTCTTTCCCAAAGTTTTCTGCTCAAGAACACATAATGTAAGTAAAGGAAATAGATGAAATTTCACATTTTCATAAATAAAAAAGATACACCAAAAAAACCTACATACAAGATGAAAAGTTAATTTTTTTTCCCCAGTAAGTACGATTAGAGTGTCTAAATTTCAATTTAATCAGTTTCTGGGTAAATAGAACCTGAGCTGTGCTTTCGGAAAACATGAGCTAGAGAGCTGCTAACTAAACAATCATTGAACCATACATATTTGGATATTTTTTTTTCTTTTTCCTTTTTTTATTTTTGGAACTAGGGATCACAGTGAGAACCTTGTATATGTGAGGTAGGCACCGGCAACTCTGAGCTAAACTGTCAACCCTAAACCATAATGATTTGCTTTATTTTTGGCAATCATTATTTACTTCATAGAAGAGATTGTGATTTTTTTTTTTAGCTAGTTTCAAAGGACAGAGGAAAAACCATTAGCTACAGTGAGAATCTGTGGTAAGAGTTTTATAAAGCAAAAAGGAGCCATAAGCATGATTGTGCTTGCCACGAGAATTAGTGGGGAAATCCTCCAGAGGAACGATCTCTACACAGCTCGTTGGTGCAGATGGACCTGTGTTAAGTCATTCTGTGACTTCCAAGTTTCCATCGAAGCTGTCTGACTCTAATTTCCAGACTACTATTACTACAGAAAACAGAAAGATGGGAATTCTGTTCCCATAACTAGCTAGCTCTAATAAAATTCAGAATTTCATTTCTACACCAAATTAATTTGTTAGATATTGTCTATTCCTTCAGGGGTCCCTGTCTGTATTGATATTCGCATAGTTAGGTCCCTGGAGTCCCACAAGCCGAAGTCTGTTTTCTGACGTCTCCACATCTTTGGAGCTGTTCAGTCTGGGTGTATTATTTCAGCTGTGAAATGTATCATTTGAATATCTCTGAAGCTTAAGGAAGATTTTGCTGTCACATCGTAAAGTGGGAGAGAACCACCAGAAATTATTGAATCTTTACAGAAGGCCTAGAATTTTTGTAAAACGAAATAAGGAAGCTAATTCAGCCACATTTTGTTTAAATGAAATCAGTGTCCATATACACTGCCTTTTACTCATTACTCTTACTTATTCAGTACCCATTACTAAGAAAAACCAAATATTTTATTCAGTTTTGAGTACTATAGAAATTAGGTATTCACTGAATGTTCACCATAATTACTACTAGTAATAATAGCCATCATAAATAAATTGTTAATTTCATGCTATGGATGGAACTATATTCTTTGCATGAATTTATTATCTATAAAAGAATGTTTCATGTGGATTTGGAAATTCATACTTAAAAAATCAAAGGAAAAATTAAATATACTCCATCAAACATGATCAACTAAATGATAATTGAGTGTTTGAAAGTAAACATACTTTTGATAATGAATATAATTATTCAGTAGGTGAGAGCATGGTGAGGAAAGAAGGTTGATTATCCAACCCAGCTAATCCTTTTTCATGAGCAGAAGAGTAGTTTCTATACTTGGTTCATTTTTCCTTTTTATTTTAAGATTGAAGGAATGATTATGGTCCATTTAATTGTTCAGAAACATGGCAAAGACAAAGCAATAGTTCTGCTAAGGAAAATAAGCTGAAGTATTACCTGAAAATGAAAATTCATTGGTAGATAAAAAATGTGGTGTCTTTCAGTGCCCTGAAAGGAAACAGACAGAATGATTGAACTGGGTGATTTAAATAGTTTAGCAGAAAAGTTTGTGGAAACTGTAAGAGATGCTAACATAGAGTAAGTAATATGTGGATCCATTAAATAACAGTCCTAACTCTTTTTTTTTTTTTGAGACAGTGTCTCACTTTGTAGTTCAGGCTGGCCCTGAGCTTACTATGTAGCCCAGGCAAGCTTCAAACTCAGCAATCCTCCTGCCTCTGCCTCCCGAGTGCTGGGATGACAGGTGTGAGCCACCACACCTGGCAATAACAGTCCTAACTCTTAAGAGGAGGAAAGTATTACAAGATTTGGAGTGAAAAGAACTATTCAGATGACTGTGGATATTCTTTCAGAGAATATGGTCAACCTTTGAAACACTACAGAGTAGAATAATGTATTCTACTATTTTGTCTTTCCTTTGTCTTCAGTGAGTAGTCATTATTGGCCAAATTCAATTATGAAGGGAAGAATAAAAGCATCCATTGAAACAAATGAAATATTTCAGCTAAGCCAATAAAGCAGGTGGAAAAGTGAATAATTATAGGTGCCCAGGCAAGCCGCCGCGAACTCAGCAATCCTCCTGTCTCTGCCTCCCGAGTGCTGGGATGACAGGAGTGCGCCACCACGTCCGGCATTGTGGTATGCGGTGTTGATTGTTGGTGGGCGTGTCTCCACACCCAGCATTATATGTGGTTACTGGGGATCGAACTCAGGACCTTGCTCTTGTGAGGCAGGCGCTGGAACCACTGAGCTAACCCTCCGGCCCCGAAAAGTGAATAATTTTAAGATTAGTTAAGTCTGCACACAGAAGTCTGGTGCTTAGTAGCATCTTGTTTATGGCCTGTTAAAAACATTTCAGGGCTAACACAAGAGATGAACATTTACAAGGTAAAAAGAGAAAAAAGTTTGGGTGTTTTGCAAGAAAATGGATTTTGATGTTCTCTTCCAGAGTTTAAATGGTACATGGTTTAACTCATTTGAGAAACCCAATATAGCCATATACAATAAGAAAGTAAAGGAAAGATGGTGGAAACAGAGGCAGATTTTTGGAGAAGGGAGAAAGGAGGGAAGGATGTGGCATAAAGAGGTTGAAAAATGATTAAGATACACAGGTCAGGAAAAGAAAAATGATATTTTTTTTCAACAGGGAGTGCTAGGAAATTTTACAATAATATATGATACATGTAATCACCTGATTTCCAACTGACCATCCTGAATTGAGTCCTAGCCTTGCTAGAATATCTGGATGTCTTTGATCCAGTTACATAATTTTCAAACTCAGGATTCTTAAGGCTGTTCACTGGCTATTCTAGTCATTCCTGGGAGAGTTCTTGACATGATCATATTTACACATTTTAATTGAGGATCATAGCATGACAATAACTTAGTTAAATAACATATTTATTGGTTTAATTTATATCTTGTTTCTACTGTTTTCCATCATTCTCTGCATAGTGTTATTATATATATTATGATATTATATATAATTATATCATATATTATTATTATATATTATATTATAGTATAGTATATTCTTATGGGGTTTTACTTGATGTCATATATCACAGAGAACCCACTAAACTGCTCACTTTTAGAAAGAAATTGAAAACGCACGTGCAGCGATCTTAGTGACAAAGGTTCCCCAGGCAGCAGTTCACCATATTAATAAATGTCTGGAAGCTCACGGCCACCTCTTTGAACACCTCTGTGATTGCAGTGACCAAAGATAATTTGTATTAATATCACAATATCATATTTAGATTAAAATATTTATACAAATTTTATTTTTTCCTCAAGTATATATATTCTCTCTCTCTCTCTCTCTCTCTCTCTCTCTCTCTCTCTCTCTCTCTCTCTCTCCCCCTCCCCTCTCCCATAGATGAATACGGTCATGTATCACAAGCATATTGTAATTTAAAAGCATATTATAATTTATAAGTCTATAGAACTGGCTGTCAGGTTTAATATAAGAAAAGCTTATGTACAGAAAGTGAATTATCAAATTCTTTAAAAGAAGGAAAAAGGAAGGTCTATATACTTATACTCTTAGGAATTAAGTGTAGATTTCACTCACTCACATTACAATGCCTTGAGTTTTTTTTTCTTTGTATCTTAGCCTATTTTATATTTCTGTCTTTTTCCCTACTCCTTTGAATTCAATATAATCCTCTAGGAATCCTTTCATTACAGAAAAATCTAATTATCTCTTTTACTAATGGGATCTGCCTCCCTGTATTTTATTGGTAGACCTTTAAGAACTAGGTTCATGGTCATGGATTATATCTAGATGTCCTCTACAAAGCTTCTTTTGCTCAAAGGTTGGGCTTTGAGGGCTGATTGGATCATGGTAATGTGATTTATCAGCACCTTAGTCTGCACAGGAGTTTAGAGCTAGCTGTGACGTTGGGAGGTAGAGCCTGGTCAGAGGAGATGGGTCACTTGGGGGATGGGCTGTAGGGTTTATCTGTTCCCTGTCACTCCCTCCCTTCCCCCTTTGCTTTTCTTCAGAAAGCTAATCTGCCTTTAAGCCACCTGACCATGAAGTGCAACTTCTATAGACTCTAAGTCAAAATATAAAGTTTTCTTCTTTTATGAGCCTGGGGGTTGGATATTATGTCCCAGAAACAAGGAACATAACTGGGTTATTATCATTGTCCTAAATCAGTGTTTCTGTATTCATTAGTGTTGAATAACTGGGGTAAAGAACTTCCAGTTATCAAACTTAATGTCAATCATCAATTTTCATTCATCAGAGCTATCACTCCATATTGCCCAGTTCTTCATAACCTTTATACTGTTCAAAAACTTGGATGATTGTTTTCTTGAAGTAATCATAAATCTACTCAGGGAAAATTTTCCATCTATTTACTTCTTTTTTTTAATTGAATTCTTTATTGGTACATTTTATATACAGCTCACAGTCACACTCAACATTGGGGAATTTGTATCAGTATAAAATGCAGTTAATTCTCATTTTTACCTATATCCCTACCCACCCACAACCTCCCACCCCTTATATACATGCTATTTCTTTTTCTTTCCCAATCATATTTATTCTTTCCCCCATTACATTCCCCCACCCCATTCCCTTTGAATATTTCCTATTTTACAAAATATATCATACATTTTACAACTCATTTACATCTACATGCCCTCACACCAAGGAAAAGATATTGTATGTATATATCTATGATCTATTTATTTCACTTATTAGTGTGTCCTCCAGGTGTATCCATTTGCACATAAATGAATGAAACTTGCCATTCTCTATGGCAGTGTAATACTTCTTTTCATAGAAAAACCATATCTTCTTTATCCAGTCTCCAGCTGATGGGCATCTGGGTTGTTTCCAAGATAGGGCTATCAGAAACTGAGTTGCTATGAATATAAGTGTATGACTTTACAATATGATTCTTTGAATTCCTTTGGGTATATTCCTAGCAGGGGAATAGCAGGGTCAAATTTAATCTCTAATCCTAGTTTTCTGAGGAATCTCCACAATGGTTGTACAAGTCTACTGATCTTCACAATGGTTGTACAAGTCTACAATCCCACCAGCAGTGGAGAAGGGTTCCTTTCTCCCCACAGCCTCACCAGCTTTTATTGTTGGTTGATTTTGAAATAGCAGCCATTCTTTGTGGAGTGAGATGAAATCTCAGTGTTGTTTGCCACTACATCTCTCAAATGACCAGTGATATTGAACATTTCTTCATATGCTTCTTGGCTGCTTTGACTTCTGCCTCTGAGAAGTGTCTGTTCATTTCAGATGTCTATTTTTGAATTGGGTCTTTAAACTCAGGGAGACTGATTTGTTTAAGTTCTTTATATATTGTAGATAGTAGCCCTTTATCTGACAAACAGCTAGTAAAGATTTTTAGCTATGCTGTTGGTTGTCTTTTAGTGGTGCCAGTGGTTTCTTTTGCTGTGCAGAAGTTTTTTAGAAAGATGAGATCCCATTTGTTGATCCTTTCTGCTAGTTCTCATGCTATAGAGGTTTTGTTCATAAAGTCTCTGCCTAAGCCAATGTCTCCAAGAGTTTTGCCTAACCTGTTTTCCAGCAGGCTTATTGTTTCTGTTTTAATGTTTAAGTCTCGTATCCGTTGTGAATTTAGTTTTGTGCATGGTGAAAGAGATAGGTCTAGTTTTAGTTTTTGTCAGGTTAAACCCCAGTTTTTCCAGCAGCATTTGTTAAAGAGTCTGTCTTTCTCCATTGAGGATGTTTGGCTCCTTTGTCAAAGATAAGATGGCTTAGTGTATCTGGGTTGTTTCTGGATCTTCTAATCTATTCCACTGGTCCTCAGATCTGTTATTTTGCCAGTACCATGCAGTTTTTGTCACAGTGGCTTTATAGTACAGTTTTAAGTTGGGGATTGTAATACCCCCGCCATGTCCTGGTTGCTTAGAGTTGCTTTTGCTATTCTAGGTCACTTGTGGTTCCAGATGAATTTTTGTATTATTTTCTCTAGCTCTGTGAAGTATGGTAATACTGTACTTTTATATAAAACATTTCTATTTGCCTAATAATCTCTCATATTTATTCATTTTTCTTCTCTCTAAACTCCTGGAAAATTTTATCTTTCTAATATTTGCATAGTGTTAAAATTTGTGTATGTTTTTGTAGCCCTTGTACATTTTAATATAGTATATTGGTAAAAATGTATTCCTTTCTTAGGCAAATACTAGATAATAGCTCATTAGAAGAAATTACTAAAAAGAGGGTTTGCATATGAATAAATATTTTATACGGTTCAGAGTATCTTCCATTACACTAATATGTAAGATCAAATTTACCACCAAGTTTACAAAGAATCACCTCAATTTTTTAACTTTCCAATCATTGCTTTAATCAGCATTATGCCAACCAGTCACCGTTACAAAAGGTAATTTCTACCAGAATCCCACAATCCATTTAGACGACTCCTACTCAAAGCCTCAAATAAGCTTTGTTACCTTGATATTTCCGAAGTGATCCCACTGCACCTCTACGGTATACTAAATTTCTACCATTAAAATTGAAGTAAGGCCTTTTTGTATAGCTTACCTACATTTTTGTGACACTAGAACCAATAAAGACAATGAGTTTTAGTGTCACCTTTTAGTTTAGGATATCCTAAAGCACAAAGACAATGAAAAAGTTCCTGTACTTTTAAGCATCCACACATTAGCCACTTTTAATCTGTGTCTCAAGACTGTTATAACACAATGAGTAGTCCTACCTGCTTCTAAGGAAAGAGTTACTAATTCCTATCCCTCTACTTGCACGAATCATGACTTAGATCATCAGACTGGGTGGGAGTCAGAATGAATAAACATTCTGGAGATTGGAGATAAAGACTTGCATCTCCAGCTGGTGTGCACATTACGAGCAGCAACCATGTAAGACCTTGTCTTATATGAACGTGGATTTCAGCTGCCCAACACTGATCACAGATTCATTGCTATAACAGCTGATGTGGGGTCAACGTTCAGGGTTACACCAGGAGGAGTTTTTTTCTAACTTTGTCATGGGTGTAGACTTGTTCATATGCATCTGTACACACATATGATTAACTTTGGGGTAAATACCAGAGAGAAAGATGATTTGCTTTCTGGTCTGTTTCCTAAAGAGACTTGGCTTTATGTCCTTGTGCTTTACATCCTTGTGCTTTACGTCCTTTGTGCTTTACATCCTTGTGCTTACATCATCTCTGAACATTACTTTTTTTTTTTTTTTTTGAGACAGGGTCTCGCTTTGTAGTTCAGGCTGGCCCTGAGCTCACTATGTAGCCCAGGCAAGCCTCAGACTCAGCAATCCTCCTGTCTCTGCCTCCTGAGTGCTGGCATTACAGGTGTGAGCCACCATGCTCCATACTGTGGTATGTATGTGCTATTGATTGCTGGTGGGTGCGAGTCACCATGTCCAGCACTGTATGTGGTTACCAGGGATCAAACTCAGGACCCTGCACTTGAGACAGGCTCCGGAACCACTGAGCTAAATCTCCAGCCCAACATTACATTTTTAAAGACAACTATGCTCATTTGCAAACCCATAATGCACTTACAGTTGTGGTCTTTTAGCACTAAAATCATAATAGTGCAAATAGATTTCCATAATGTGGACCTGAAATTGAGTCTCTGTCTTAACGCTGAGGAGGGAAAGTGGCTCATGTTACCCAGACAATGAGTCAACACAGTCTAAATTCATCAGTACTTCATGTCATCTCTTGACAGAGTGGAAGAAGTACTTTTTACTTAAAATTTAGAAACAGAGGGGAGCTACAGTTAATATAGAATTGGTTCAACAAATCACAACAATCAGCTGTAATGTTCTGTAAGCTTATGATGCAATAAGAGCTTTCAAAGATCTGCCCCATTGCTCATTCTTTCCGTAAATAGGACAAAATAAATAATACTTTCTAAAAAACCTATGGCACTAACACCAGTTTTTGAGACAGGGTCTCACTTTGTAGTTCAAGCTGGCTCTGTGCTCACTATGTAGCCCAGGCAAACCTCGAACTCAGCAATCCTCCTGTCTCTGCCTCCCGAGTGCTGGGATTACAGGCGTGAGCCACCACGCCCGGCACTGTGGTATGTGGTATTGATGGCTGGTGGGCGTGAGTCACCACACCCAGCATTGTATGTGGTTTCCGGGGATTGAACTCAGGACCTTGCGCTTGCAAGGCAGGCACCAGAACCACTGAGCTAACCCTCCGGCCCACTAACACTAGTGTTACTAAGACAGGTCTTTTTGAATTATTTTTGAGCCAGTTAGTGTTGACATGGCATTTTTTGTTGTTGTTCTTATTCTACCTTGATTAGTTCATCAGCCCCAGAAGCTAGAGTTCATCTTGTTTTTGAATTATATTCTTTAGGTTTGAACTATGCAAATGTGCTTCTCCAACACTGTCATCAGTTTCTTCCCAGTTACAAACCCACCACATGTTATGAAATGTTTCACAGGATACTTCATTTCTTATTTGTCTTCCAAACTAACATTAAAAATAAAGTTGTGCTTGAGGTTTTGTTGTCCTTTTCTCATCTTTCCAAGTGGCACAGATAAATCCATGAGACACTGCCCTTTCAAATCATGGAGAAAACCTAACAAAAACCCTGGCTCAGTCCTTTTTTCTTCCACTGTCCCTGGAAAGTGTGACAGATGCTAATAATGTAGCCAGAGTCCAAACCTGGAGGGTGGAACCTTCTAGAAGTCACTGGTGGCCACCTGCATTCAAAGGAGTTGGTTAAAAGAAGTTTAATAGTCTGTTTTGGTTTGACTGTATTTATTTTGGGTAACTGCTCAAATGGGCAGGCATTCCTTTATCACTAGAAAATGCTGCTGAGGAGCTGCTTATGAGCTCCTCAGGTGCTGCTCATTGCTGCTGATGAGTTGTTCATGAGCTGGGCACAAGCTGCTTAGGTGCTGCTCATGAGCTGTTCAGGAGCTGTTCACGTGCTGCTCAGGTGCTGCTCATGTGTTCGTAGTGAGCTCCTCAGTTGCTGCTGACAAACTGTTCATGTGCTCCTCATGTGCTGGTCACCAAATGCTCTTGAGTTGATCACACTCTGCAGTATTTGCGTATTTTAACTTTTCTAAGAAAGTAAATTCTATTCAAACAAACTCATTTTATCCTATTCAAACAAATTCATTTTACCCTGACTTCCTAGTACTATGGATGATTTAGTTTATTCATTCTCTTTCCTCCTCTCTCCATTTATGTCTCTTTCATTCTTGTTGAATGGCCCTTAGAAATAGAGGTGATTATGATGTCATAACAACCAAGCAATTTTGTACATTGTGATTACTCTGTTTCTTATACAACTATTCATTTTTAGCCTTTATTTCCTACCCAGGAACAAGGGATGTCTTTCCATTTTCTGATATCCTCTTCTATCTCCTTTTTCAGAGTCCTGTAGTTTTCAAAGTAGAGGTCTTTCACCTCCTTTGTTAGATATTTGCTTATTTTCTTAATTAGCTTATTATCTTTCCTTAAAAATCAATAGTTGGGTAGTAAGTGAGAAAATTTTGGTAATGGCAAAATATCTTGCCAGCCTATTAGTCTTGTGAATAACAATCATAAAACAATATAAAACAAAATCTATATGGAAATGATATGTTCCAAAAGTAGGAAAATTAGTGGATAGTTGCACCTGCATAATTGGATAGATGTGCAACTGCTCAATAGTAATGTTCCAATATGGGTAAAAATGAGAATTAACTCGTGTCATTACTGCTACAAATTCCCCAGTGTTGAGTGTGATTGTGAGCTGTATGTAAAATGTACCAATAAAGAATTAATTTTTAAAAATAGTACTGTTCCAAAATAATGGGAGTAGGTTCAATAAGAGATTTTTCTTTTTTGAGTGTTTGGGACAGAGTCAGGGTTTTGCATTTTCTGAGTATGTGCTCTGCCATTTAATTTCATCACCAACTTCCTAGTGAAAGGAGATTTTAATACTTTGTTTTGTTTTCAATGTTGAGTCCAAATATCAAAATATCCAAAGAAATTAAAAGCTGAAAATTGAGATGATCAAGGCTGGTAATAAAACTATATATTCATTTGTAGTTAACTGAAACCAAAAGCATTAGGACTGAAAGAAATTGCAACCATAAAGAGTCTAGACATTTCTAGAGATTTGTAAACCTGTGAAATTTTTTGGACTTCACAAGTAGTCCAAATGAAAAAATTCAAACACAGCTGCTATTCACTAATTATGATACCTCAAAATCCTAGAGTAGAACCTTAAAATTACATCAAATATAATTGATTTAAAAATATTTACAGCTTTCCTGTATTTGTGCTTTTTTATGAAATGCAGACAATATTCTTTTCAAGACATCGGGTCTTCAGTAATATATACAATTTAAAGCTTACTCTCCACACAAGCCCAGCTATGGGTCAAAGCATATGTAGAATTACTACAAATTTAACAGGTACCATGTTTTGAACTTTGAACTTTTGTTCTTTATTTTAAATAAAGACCATAGATTCAAGCATATAGATTGAAGATGCTGCCCAAATTTACTAATAATAAATGTTAAGAGTGCAATATATGTTTATGTATTTAAATGGTGATGATAATGTTTGAGGCTAGAGTAACAATTTAGGGTACATCTACCTATACAAACCATGTTCTTAGCATGCAGTAGTATTTCAGTACAAAAACAGGAAAAGTATTGTAAAAGGTAGAAAGCTTTCTAGTTCTTAATTTATGAAGCTTTCAATTAAGTGTAATATTTTCATTGTGTCCGATATCTGGGATGCACTTTAAGTAGTACTTACTCTCTGATTTATGTGTTTTTACTAATTACAAATGTGAAGCTACCGTGCCTGGTTTTCAATTGTGAATCCCCCTTACTATATATAAAATAGATATATAAGACAAAGAGGGCACATTTAATTTCACATTGTTTCAATTTCTAATTGTGTTGACTGGGATAATTAGGTGCAAAAGAAGCTACCTATGAGGATTAAGTTACTTAAGGAGTGGAAAGTGCTTCCAACAGTGGCTGACACATTTTGAACTCTCAGCATTTGCTATTGTTATTATTTTCCTTCTTAGTGTTTTAACATAATGAGGTTAGCATATATCCATAATTTGTTCGGATTTAATTCAATTCTAGAAATATTTATTAAATAATTACCATGTGCAGGTCCTGCTCAGAATTGCTTGGTAGTGGTCAAAAAAGAGAAACAGTGTGCTGAGTGGTTATGTGTTAGAAATACATTTATATAAGAAACCATAAGTTATGTGAGAAAGAAATAAAAAGAGAAATTTGAAGGCAGAGCTGAGAAAGTTGTTCCTAAGCCCACCAGGCCCTACATTAAACACTGAAAACTCACACAAGAAGCACAGATCATCCTGCCTGCTTAGACAACTTGAAGTGCCCTTCCTAAATAGATCCACTTGTGTAGAATAGAAGTTCCAATTACTAAAATGCTGTCCTTTAGCGCTAGTGAGGTTCCCGAAATATCTTTGGAATTGGCTCATTGACCACCCTGAATGTTCTGCTAAGAAACGATAGAGAAGGTGCCAGGGAAGAGCTTGGCTATAGAGCAAACTACATTTCACAGAAAGTTTCAGAAATGCCCATAGCGTTCCAGCCTGTTTTAAAGCTTCTTTTTTAATTGCCTTCACCTAACTAGAAGGCCCCATAAAATGCATGTGAATATTCAGTATAATTAAGAAGTGATTCTCTTGTCTTTCTGATCCTATCTCCACATAGTTCATAATTTGAATGCATTTGGTTAGTGACAGTATAAATTGGATTGAATTTATTAGGCTAATATTGTTGATCAATTTAGTGCTATTCTCTTTTTGGCGAACTGTAGACCTGATAAATGTATTGGCTGCCTATAAAAATGGAGATGAAAAGGATAAAAAGGAGAAATAATACTGTGTTGAAATGAATCGACCCAGAAATCTGTGATATGTCTTCAACACATTTTAATGTCTTTTTTATTTAAAAACAGTTGCCAAATACTCTGTGCCAGAACTATTTTAGACGAATGATTACATCTGTGTTAGTACATGGTTTTTCACCGCTAATCCCATTATTCTCAGAAGTACATATAAATTAAAAAGCGTTAACAACTCACTGCTCTAAATAAATACAGTGTTAATGGGCTTAGAATGTTCTAGAAATGAAATGAAAATCTCATTATTGCATTAAAATGATACATGTATCTGTAAGCAAAATTAATAGAAACTGAAATTGCTGAGGAATCTATTTCATTAAGTTACAACTATTAAAATATTTTCAAATTCAACAAAGGTTTTTTTTAAAATTATACATACTTTTAAGAAAGAACCAGAATATTTCACAATGGTAAGATACAAATTGATTGAGAAAACTGTTGAATTTAATCCTCACAAATGTGAAAAGATGGAAAAAAGTGGAAATGTTAACTAGGCACATGAGTTTGACCACACTATGCTGCAGCTACTTTACAAATAGAGATTAGTAAGAAAATATGCAGTTACATAGCTTCAGCATCCTAGAGCTTGTTTTTCCTCATCACCATGTACTTTGAGAATGTAAAGAAGAGAGGTGAGAGGAGATGGAATTAGGTTTGTGTGGGTGGATATCTTTCAGGAAAGCTTCTTTTCAATTTCACCTCAGCAGCCATCGTCCTTGCTCTTGGAAGACATGGAACATGGAGTTTTTATAAGCTTCTTGGGATTGCTTAAGAGGGGACCCATGCAAACTGAAGATACGTAGCAGCAAGGATCCCACTCCTAATGAAAAATTTCAAGAGGGCCAAATATAGACGGGAGAATTACTTTATTTTTGGAGCCTGAAGAGTGCTGCTTTGCTGGAAGCAACTGGGCTCATTTCCCAGATTTTTGTAGCAAACATGTATGGATGACAATTTCTGCTGGAAGGGCTGTTAGTCCTGTGAGATTCTGTGGGTGACCCTTGGATTTTTCAATGATGCCTCAAAGGGAAAAGTTCATCCATTAGAAAAATCCTGTAGACAAACTTTATGAGTCTGAGGAAAGAGCCAAAATGAATACTACAGAAAATACATAAATAAAAGCAGATAATGATTTAAAAAATTAGGATAAATGGGGCTTGGCAAGAGACTTCTAAACATCCACTGAAAATATTTCATGAGAAAATCAACTCAAAACACTTATAAGCTCCACAAAGTACAAACCCAGCTTATGAAGTCACTGATTTAAATAAAACTATTCCTCTTCCAATAGAATAATTGGAAAAGAAATCAACCATATACAGTCTATTACTGTTTAGAGTTCTCAGCAAAATGCGGGTTCTAACTATAGAAGGAAAGAATATCTGACTTAAAAATCTCATGTTTAGAATGAACATTTTCATTAATAATTTAAGAATATAGTTTAGAAGAGAAAGTCAACCTTCCCCCCAAAAAGCCCCAAAACAATTACATGGATGATGGTATCTTCAAGTCAGGTGTTCAAATCTCTCAATTTTACCTAGACTATTAGTAAGGGCTGATAATGACTAGATTATCTTTCTACTAACATTCCCCCATGCAGTGTTCAGTCAACTGCACACGGCAATAACTCTAGGGTCCGTCTTTTAAAAATACTCTACTGGATGCTATCTCCCCATGCCTTATACCCATATGGCAGTGATTTGGATGGATAACAACATTGTCTTAATTCAGTCAGTGTGGGTTTTTTTTTTTTTTTTTTTTTTTTTTTTTGAGACAGGGTCTTGCTTTGTAGTTCAGGCTGGCTCTGCGCTCACTATGTAGCCCAGGCAAGCCTCGAGCTCAGCAATCCTCCTGCCTCTGCCTCCCGAGTGCTGGGATTTTAGGCGAGAGCCACCACTCCTGGCTGTGTGGAATTTTTTTTTTAATGAGGTTTTCTTGAGTTGGTTCATCCGTTCAATCCTCAGGACATCTTTTTACTAGGTGATGATAGGTGAGAAATATTTTGAATCCTCCAGGATTCAAATAATAAAGAATTTACCTCCACATTTTTACAGTCCCTGTAGGATATGAGTATAGAAATATATGAGGAATGCTCGTGATAGACTCAGGTAAAGGACTCAATAAGGAAACTAAAATATACATAGATGATTTGTGAGAGGCACATGCAGAAAACACGAATCCAACTAACTAAACTGCAGTCTGAGTTTCTATGGGATTAATGAATTAATTCCTTGTTTAGACATTTGGCTTTTCTCTTACTTGAATGCAAATATAGAGGGTATTTATATGGTTGCACATCATAAAATACTATAAAAATTGATTGAGACATTAAGCATTATCATGATTGTATTTTAAATCATATACAGACATCTCCTTCCCAAAAAGTGTAAAACTGTGTACTCTTGACCATTGTGTTCTGGAATTTAAATAGGATTTTTTTTTTGATAGGGTCTCGCTTTGTAGTTCAGGCTGGTCCTGAGCTCACAATGTAGCCCAGGCAAGCCTTGAACTCAGCAATCCTCCTGCCTCTGCCTCCCGAGTGCTGGGATTACAGGCGTGAGCCACCACGCCCGGCACTGTGGTATGTGGTTTTGATGGCTGGTGGGCGTGAGTCTCCATGCCCAGCATTGTATGTGTTTACTAGGGATCAAACTCAGGACCTTGTGCTTGCGAGGCAGGCTCCGGGACCGCTGAGCTAAATCTCCGGCCCTAAATAGTTTTTACAACAGCTAGTATTTGCAAGTTCATAGACAAGTCACTTACAGTAAGCTTTTGTTTTCTATTTATCAAAAGAAATAATTCTATCATTTCATGTAATACTATTACTTGCATGTGGAATCATTTTACCAATTAAATAAGGTAGACATGCCAGTTGGAAAAGCACTCACAGCATATATTGGTAAAAATAATGATGATACAATATTGTTGAAGATTTTTAATAAAATAAAATAATTATTGTCTTATACAATAGTCACCATTTTAGGTTTTGCTATTTATACATTTTGTTGATAATAAATGGGTGCAAATAAAATTTAAAACATCTCTGCCTTCCGTGAATCAACAGCTCATTTGAAGGCATATCATATGCAACTGAACACAAATAAGCTTCTCTTTTCACACAAGTAACCAAGAAGAACAATTATTATGTAGACTACAGTTTAGAAAGAGCAACTGAAGAGGCTTCATGAGTCAAACAGAAGAAATCTGACAACTTCCCCTAGACTGAGTGCTTAGTAACACACCCTGGAGCATCTTCACTTTTAAACAAATATTGTGACATTAAACCTCTCTGAATGTTTGCAGAAAACAGCACCTAAAAAGAGTAGAGAGAATACTTTTTGTTCTGATTCCTCTCTTCATGGGCATATCCTGAAAAAATTTTGAGGAAATGTATTTATAATTAAGATAATATTATACAAATTAGATACAATCATGTGAAAGATTCTGAGACCCAAGAGTAGGACTTAAAGAGAAAGTAGTACCATTCTCTCCTTAACATAGACTACTTATTCTTTTGTTGTTTGGATTTATACATGTAACTGCCCACTTAGATGTTTAAAGTATAAGTCAAAATCTGCCCTCAATTCCTACAAAAACAAAAACACACAAACAGACCAAAAAAAAAAAACAATGAATAATCTAGAAATTTTATATTTCCTTTCTGAAGGTTTGCATGATTTCCATATTGCCATGTAAATTCCAGACCATATTTCATACTATTCCACAAGGTCACCACACAGATTATATCACACACGTTGAGATCGCTGTGCTGGCAGAATAAATAACAACCACACTGTCAAATAATGTATTGAAGGTTGATGCTGTTCCAGGTGCTGTGCTGAAGTCTTACACACCTTATGCTGTGTTTCTTCATAATCAGCACCTGAGATAAGGTGGGTTATTTTCTCTTTATATTCCTGTTTTTTAAATTAAATTAGAATTAAAATGAACTAGGTTTTTTTTCTCCTTTCCCTAGTCTTTATTCACAAAACAAACTGTTTAGAATTTTACAGTGAGCTAAAATGTCATTTCATTCCAATAAGATAATGTTTAGATATTTTTAACAAAAAAATTCCCCAACATTACAGAATTATACATCTGTATTTATATTAAATTATGTACTATATATTAAAGTATACATAAATTTATATTTCATATTGTGTTTGAAAGTGAGGCTTATGAAACTCCTGCCTTGCTCATGCTTTATAGATTTCAACAATAATCTGATATTTTATATATATATATATACACACATTGTATTTACAAATTATAACTTGCTTATCTAGACAGTTATCTAGACACATATATTGTCACTACAGACAAAAGTGATACTAATAATACCCTATAATTTAATTATTTAAAAATTGTTTTCATCTATATTATAGCTTCTGTAGGTTACATTTCAATAATAGTATCTGTTATGTAAGTGGAGTTTTGACTAAACCTAATTAGCATAATTAAAATAAATAAAGCAATATCTTCCATAAGATAAATGTGAAATATATACAGATAGTAATTCTAAAGTTATACCTAAGGGACGTCTCAAGTTGGCAAATTCCCTGGCTTCAGTGGGAAGGTACTTTGAGCAGAGGTATTCTTTTAAGATGTGCAGGAATCTTTCACCCGTCTGATGCACTCTTCAAAGTTAATTGTATGCAATACCTAGAGAGAGCATTAAAACCCCAAGTTCTGACTATAGTTTTTTTTGTTGTTGTTTTGTTTTTTTTTTTGAGACAGGGTCTCACTTTGTAGTTCAGGCTGGCCCTGAGCTCACTATGGTGCCCAGGCAAGCCTCCACAAACTCAGCAATCCTCCTGTCTCTGCCTCCCGAGTGCTGGGATTACAGGCGTGAGCCACCGTGTCCAGCATTGTGGTATGCGGTGTTGATTGCTGGTAGGCGTGAGTCTCCACGCCCAGCATTATATGTGGTTACTGGGGATTGAACTCAGGACCTTGCGCTTGTGAGGCAGGCGCTGGAACCACTGAGCTAACCCTCCGGCCCTCTGACTATAGTTTTGAGGAAGAGACTGGAGGTCAACCGATCTTTCTCACTTCATTCCAGCTTCTTCTCACTGCGCTGCTCTGTGGATTATATTTTGAATAATTTAAGACCCATTGGAAGTTACCCACCCGTGCCATAGTATCTTCTCCATACATAAGAACGATGGAATTCTTATTTCAGATTCATTACTTTTTTTTTTTTTTTTGAGACAGGGTCTCGCTTTGTAGTTCAGGCTGGCCCTGAGCTCACTATGGTGCCCAGTCAAGCCTCGAACTCAGCAATCCTCCTGTCTCTGCCTCCCGAGTGCTGGGATTACAGGTGTGAGCCACCATGCCCGGCCACGCTATTGGCTTTTAAGTCTCTACTTTTCTAGAAAATTAGGAAATGCGTAGTTATTAAAATGTAAATGCTTAAAGACTCTTCTTCTGTGTGTGCTTCCTCATACAGATCACTTCTTAGTGTCCAATCTCATGGAGATAGGAGTAGAAGAGTCTTATGTATCATTGAACATACGTACATGCCCCATAGTGAAAATCGGACTGAGCTGGACACTTTCCTGCCTGCACAGTGATGTGTTTATCTTTCCTTGACAATGTGTTTGTCTCTCTCTCTTCTCCCCTGAACAGCTCCTTGTTCATCTTGAGCCCAAGCATGAGTAGGGGCAAGGCCACGTCCTTCGCTTGCTGAGCTCTCTTGCTCCATCCCATGTGAATAACCCATTCAGACTTTGCGTCTGCAGAAGGAACTTTTGAATGTGCCACTGCTGCTCATTAATCCCATCCACAGTTTAATTTTTAACAAAAGGAAATGTCTAATTCGGGATTGTTGTCACCTCAGATGTAAAAATGACAAAAACAAACATTTTCTTTCAGAGCTGGAATTATTATTTTTTTACGTAATTTTGGTAAATGCTGTAGGTTTTCTGTCAGTGTTTCACCTCACAAAGTAAAATTACAAATTAACATTTATTAGTTTCATCTTCAAGGAACTGCTATTTATTATTTAAAATATAGATACACTGCATTATCTCTCTCACATTTCCATTACTTTCCTGTAGAATAAAGTAGGCCTGGAATCCTGGAAAAATTTATAACTCATCTTAGAAATAGGTCCTCTTTTTATTTATTTATATTCTTTTATTTTATTTTTTATTTATTAGGTGAATTAGTACATTTTAGGTGTACATTAGTATCACATTTATCCTTGAGGATTTGTAGCTGTACTTGACATATCTTGGTTCTAGTTATTTTCCCCATTCTTTTTCCCTCCTCTACCCTTCCCTATGCATTTTCCTGTCATTTACATTTCTTCAGTCTTCTTCTGATGCCTGGTAAGTAACTGTGAAGCGTAGTGCTTGTTAATAAACATGATACAGAGGGCAGAAAAGTTCAAGGCTATCAGAGACAAAAAAAAAATGCTGATATTTTCAAAAAGATTCTAATAAGGTTTAATTTCCACAAGTTATATCACACCTTTCATATTGTGAGTTTCTCCCTCTTTATATTTTGCTACATCTAATGTTAATGCATACATATACATAGGCACACATCACTAATAAAATATATACAAGGATTACTTTGGAAAAATCCTTTTAAGATTCAGTGTACCTTGGTTTATGAATTTAATTTTTTTATGATTTTTTGTGGGAGAATGAGGAAAAGGACACAGCCAGAACCCTTGTGGCAAGCTCCAGTTCCCCGTGAGTCTCACAGCAAAAGGATTAACAACCAACAAAAACCAAAATTGGAACCTGGAGAAAAAGGCTGAGTCTAGGCTTGACTTGCTATTCTGAGCAGAAGCAGCAGAAGGAGCCCCCTGTCCCTGAGCTCGCCACACCTTTATTCCATACCAAGCCTTCACACTCAAAATGCTAGCATGCATAAGGCAGGGTGTATATCCACAATAATCTGTGTAGTTGAAAATCCTGTAGGGCAGGGCAGATGTCCACCAATAATCTTGAGCAATAATTCTTGTAGTTGAAGATCCTTCAGGACAGGGCATATAGTCACAATAATCCTAGTAGTTGATCCCACAGGGCAGGGCAGACATCTGTAAATAGTTCTCAATTCCTGATAATTTGGGGGAAAGATGGTTGACTTGTGTTTCTATGGTGATGACTGTGGCCCTGTTTGTTGCCCCATGCAGTTTGTGAACAAAAGCAAAATTTTGTGGAATATATTTTTTTGTAAACCAAATTGTTTGCAAATGAACAATTGTGAACCAAGATATTACTGAATTTGATTGACATGCAATTTGTGCCAGGCACAGAACCATAGTCCTGATACATTTACAGGTTCAATGATACAGTTTCACTCTTTACTAATTTACTAACTCTTTAGACTCCAGAGTTATGCAGTTAGAAATTCAACAAAATATAGGATGTAGAAGGATTTATACCCTCTTCTATTTCTATATTGACTACTTACTTCTATAAGAGTTTTATACCCTCTTCTATTTCTATATTGACTACTTCTTGAAAATACAGGTTAGACATTACTTTCTACTTTGACAGATTTTTATTCTTTTGAACAGGAAAATGTGCTATGCCATACATTTAAATGATTATTTCCTAGTGTAAATGAATACTGAAATATGACTTCATGCAGATATAAGATTGAGGAATGAATGTAATTGATAGATTTGATTATTTTCATCCTTAGAATTTAGGATATTTATAGATCTGTAAGATTTTTTCCAGTGACAAATACATTTCAAAGACTTCTGAGTTCTGAAGGATTAACACTTACTCAATTGGAACTAAAGGCATTACTTTAGGTCCAACTAACAATATCTGAAGTAGAGAATTGCCTGAGATTAATGTGGAGTTTTGAACAAGTCCTAAGTGTATTACAGCTGGGTAACATTCTCTCTATATATTTGACCAGGAGTGTGTTGAAGGGAAAAAGTCTAAACAATGAGAACTATTGTCATGAGGTTGTATTTTACCCTTGTTTGTAATTTGGGATCTGGAAACCCTGAAGGATTTTTCATTAAGAACTCTAAGATACGATTAGCATTTTAGATTTTTAAGAAACAAAGTAGATAATGACTACAGGGCAGAAAAGGAAGGCTGGGAAAAAGGAAACAAATTTGTACTGAGAATTGAGACCACTTGTATCAACATGACTTAAGCATCTATCACAGGAAATTTTTACAAAGAAAATAATGCTCTAAACCAATCACTCCTTCATGTCTTTTCTCATCTGAATCAAGAAAATAGTACAAACAAATGGGTTTGATTATTTTGCTAATCAGAGCAGATACCTGTCCTACTAACACAAAAACTTTATTTTATGGCCCATGGCTTGCTTATTACATCTCAGTCTACTTTTCAAGACACCTCAAACAACCTTCCCTCCTTCAGCCCATCAATCTTAAAATAGTTTCCTTTCAATTTTTCTCATTCTTTCCAGTTTTAATCTCAAAGAATCCACCTAAGTGGACACCTGAGTCCGTACCTCAGAACCTGTAAATTAATTTACCTAACAATGGGGGGGTGGATTTGTACAGGGAGAATTGTTCTGTGTTGCAGAAAAGTTTATAATCAGATCACTTTTGCTTGGTGAGAATATTTTCTAGTGGTGTTTGTAGGACAGAGGACAGTAGATTACAGTGGACAGTCATGGATTTCTTTGATGCAAATTCTGTGGAAAGAAGAAAGCAGCCTTTGAAGGTGTGTGTGAATGCATGGGAGGAAAAGTGAAGCAAAAAAGCGATCGGCTTCTTTTCTGTAGTCAGTGAGAGTTGTTGCTATTACGTAACATGTGGAGTGAAGAACTTCTAAACATTACCTGTGTGCTGATCTATCAAATACTTCACTATAAATTTACATATTCAGGAATAAAGTGTTTGATAGTTTTTCTACTCAGTGAGGATCTGGCTACTCAGAGTATAGTAGACTCAACCTGTGAGATTCATTGTATTGTTATCATTCTATTTATGGGATTTGAGAGGTTTAAATTATTTGCAACAATTGTGTTTCATCTGATTTTTTTCTCCAGATAAACACAAAACTTTCATTTCCTAAACAAATGTCAATGTCTTATTATTATTCAAATCACTATAATGTATTATATTATTCACATGTCAAAATTGTTTTTTGAACCATGCTAAATGTATTATACATCTTATAATTTAATCATGAAGCAGAACAATAAAATAACAGTATTATGGCTATTTTTAAGTTGCAAATGCGAAATATGTAAACTAAGATCACAGAATTGAGATGGAACAAATAAGATTGAACTCAAGCTGTGTTGGGGTCATGTGCTTAATCTGTGCACTGGATTTAATCTAATAGTAGGAATAACCTGTGAGCACATTCCTAGGAATCTCAAGGCAAGCACTGGATCAACATGACAAAGGCAGAGACAGCACACTGGGTGGAAATGTGGCTGGAAAGCCAGGGTTACCTCAGCCTGGGAGCTGCTCTGCATTGTGTGGTGGTTTTGAGGTGATTTGAGGAACGTACGAAATTGGACTCAAGAATCAGACGATAGTTTTATTTAGCATGTGTATTGGGGAACAAACAAATCCTCTGAAGGATAGAACATTTGGGAGAACTCCAAGCAGGCAGAGCCAGGGTGGCAATTGCAGTGAGGTCCTGGACTGTTGGCTTTTGGCTTTTCTTACCCTTTCAGGAGTGGTATGAGTCAGACCTGGGCTTTTTTACAATCCATTGTGAATCTTCATTCGTATGCCAATGGCAGGTAATTAAATTTACAGAGGATTAGGCAGAAAAGGGATGGGGGCTAAAACCCTTTACCAGCAATTAAAACCGCAGTGCAGATTCATGTCAATAAGCTACAGTTGGTCACCAGCGTGCAACTTGGGCCTTGGGCCCTGAGGCGTGACTGTGGCTCACAGGGATAAGACCGGCTACAATGGGTAACTTTGAAAAGAGCCAAGAAGCTCTTCTCAGGAAGTCAGGGGACCCCAAACTCAGGGAATCTGGTAGACAGCCTGTCTTAGAGTTTCCATAGGGCCTTGCTGCTCCTTCCCAAGATCCAGCTCATTTTATGTCAACTACCTACTTTATCATTGTTAGAACAGAGTTCTCATCTTGTTTCTGTTATATGCACCATATATTTGCATTTTAACTGATACTATTGGAATTAGATTAAATGGGCATCATTTTTGAAAAAAAAACAATTCTATTGAAGAAAATGTAGACAATTAAAATAATTGGCGTAAAAATGGGAAGAAATTGGCATAAAGATGGGAAGAAAGGGCACAAGATTGCTAATCATCAAGGTAATTCAAGTTAAAACTCTGATGAGAAATTATCTCATCCTAGTTGTATGGCTCTTTCAGAAAGACAGAAAACTAACAAGAAAGACTATGGAGAAAAGGAGAGGACACACACCCTCTTAAGGGAATATGAATTAGGACAGACATTATGGAAAAGCAGCATCCACTTTCTTTCAAAAACCAGAAGGATAGCGAGCACATCAGTCAGCTGCTCCCCTGCTGGGTGCATCCACAGGAACTGAAATCACCACGTTAAAGAGACGTCTCTACTACGCATCGATTGCAGCTTTATTCACATTAACTAAGAAGTGAAAACAATCTGAGTGTCCAGCCTACAGATCATGAGTAAGGAATGTGAAGGATATAAACACAAAAAAATATCACTAAGCCATGAAAAGAATGAAATCCTGTCATTTTTAGCAGTACATATGGGAATGAAGGTATTATCATAGGTGAAATAAGTCAAGTACAGATAGACCAGTACTGCATGTTCTCATTGTAGGTGGAAGCTAAAAAGCAGATCTCAAGGAAATGTTGAATAGAGTAGTCATTACCAGAACCTGGGAAAAAATGTGAGAGATATAAGTGAGGAGAGAATAAACAACATGAAAGGGATAAGAGAAATAGTTTCTTATGATCTCTTGTGCAGTACAGTAAATATGATTAAGGATACTTATGAATATTCAAAACAGCTAGTAGAGGATTTGAATATTCCTAAGGTTAACTAATGATACATACATGAGGTTAAAGATATGCCAGTCACTCTACTGATTGCAGTATTATATACATTGAAATATTATAGTGTACTCCATATAGATGTGCAGTTTGCAAATTAAAAATATATTTTAAGAATAAATAATCTTGATTTAGTACTTCATGTGTCACATGTTCTGTTATTTTATATCTGAACTTTAAGTGTTAAATTAGATAAACTGATCTATTGTTCTGTAAACTCTGTAAGATTTTTTTTTTTTTTTTGAGACAGGGTCTCACTTTATAGTTCAGGCTAGCCCTGAACTCACTATGTAGCCCAGGCAAGCCTTGAACTCAGCAATCCTCCTGTCTCTTTCTCCCCAGTGCTGGTATTATAGGCATGAGCCGCCACACCCGGCACTGTGGTATGTGGTGTTGATTGCTGGTGGGCATGAGTCACCACACCCAGCATTGTATGTGGTTGCTGGGGATGGAACTCAGGACCTTGTGCTTGGGAGGCAGGTGCTGGGATCACTGAACTAAATCTCTGGCGCTGTAAGATGTTTTCTTTATTTAAATATAAACTAATAAATTATTTCAGTTTACAATAATTCAGTGAGGATATTGCAAGTAGGAAGATTCAGTTCTTGTTCCAAACTTTGATTTATCATCAATATGCTCCATTTTTTATTTTACATTTTAAGAAATTATATTTCAACTGTTCTAAATTCATTAATTCTAAGGGCAGAAATCCTTTCAAAAATTGCACATGACAGAAACACAAGCTTCAATTTTCGATTAAAAACATTTTAAAAATTATTTAAATATTCCACTTAAAATGCACCTAGTAGCTCATATGGACTTTTTATTTTCTGTTCTATAACCACTCAGCTCCAACTCTCTAAGATTTCTTCATATTTCTTGGTATCTCATTTACTATTATTTCACATTTACATTGGAAAATAATTTAAAGATTAACACAAGTGGTTGTATATGTTCTATTATTGTATGACCACCTATATTCTATACTTAAATATGAGAAGAAAGAAAGTATGCAATGATTTTATGGCTTTGCATGCATAAGTAATGTATTAAAGTATATTTGTAATTTTCCTGGTTTGGTTTAAAAAGCTAATTATAGAATATTATGTTTATGCTTTCTGAAAATATAAAAGCTATTACTGATATGGTGATATCTGTGAATTTGCTGAGAGAAAACTGACTTAAATAAGGTGTACTTGCTTGCTTTGAATTTAGTGTCTTTCTATGTAAACCAATTAGAGCACTTTTCAGTAGCTACCTGGATTTTGTGATAGAGAAGAGAATATTAATATTGATATCTGGTAGAACTTTGCATCTTTATAAAATTTCATTGGTTCATTCTTTCAATCATTTCCCACTTCCTTTAGTTTTTTTTTTAAGTGTTAGCCATTTTCTCTATTTCTTAGTTACTTATTTATAGCAATGACAGACTTGAAAATAGACTTACTTAGCAGTGTGACTCGAAAGGAAAATCTCATGGGAAACCACATTCTCATTGTTAAATTATTTACACACATAAACTATTCAAGCCCAGCGCAAAACTATATGTGATGTCACATGAAAAATGCATAAATGTATTAAGGTAATTAAGGTAATCGCAATGATAGTAATTACCTTCTATTAGTATGGGAATTTAAAGTTTAAAATAATTGAAGTAATTTAATTTGGATTTTCTTGGAAGTGATTATCTCTTCTGATCTCATAAGTTTCTCCAAAGCCACACCACCAAATTTCGTGACACCGATTTAATGTACCACATTTTCAGATATTTTGAGTTTGGAGCCTTACCTATAAAATCTGGAGCAATAATTATTTTTTAAATCAACAGCTGCTAAAATCTCAGCTTGTCATTTTGAGGAGACTAAATCATCATGAGGGATCCAAAGGCTTATGATATGGATATTTATATCATTATATATCTGAAACACCTTTGGCCAAGTGAAGATGGTAGGGATATCTTAATTCCCAAAGTGTCCTTTATCCTTTTATAATCTTTCCCCGCAACTAGTGCCCCTTTCCCTTCAATAGAATCAGAGTGCTTTCTCTGATGTGAGTTTGCATTTTCTTCTTCTTCTTTTTTAGAAATTTGAATAAACAGACTGGTAGAAAAACTGAAGCACATAATTAATTTACTAAATTTATAAGAATTAATCTGTGCATAAAATAAACTGAGGGGAGATTTTGCAGGTTTTAGTTGGAAGTACATCCGTTCTTAGGGGAAAGGAAGTCAAAGGCAAAGGCATTAGTTTGAGAAATTGATTGAGATGTATGTTTGAAAGCTTGCAAAGTCATACACAGGCAGAAAAACCTTTGACATTTGGGTCAAGCTTTGGAAAATCCAATCAGAGATTATAGGAGGGGCATGATCATATTGGTTTTCATAAGCTTGAAGAAGTTGTAGGTAACATTTCATGCTATGAGAATTAGTAAACTATTAAAGAAAGGAGAGCAAAGAAGTGGGATAACCAGATTTTTGTAGGAGCCAGGTCTGTGCGTTCTTGTAACCCCAGCTAGTCAGCTGTATGAGGCAGGAGGATCGCAAGTTTGGAGTCAAAACAGGAAATAGAGCAACAGTCTGTCTCAAAGAAAATAAAAAAAAAAAAAAGATTGAGGCTGGAGCTCAGCATTGTATCACTTGTCTAACATGACGAGTGGGTGGGTCCAGGTGGGAAGAGGGTGTTCTTCTATATGTTTACCACTCTCCATGATGAATGTAATCTTTCTATACTGCAGATGAATGTTATAAAAATAAAAATTAAAAGACAAAATCAAGCTGTGAGCCTACACCTGAATTCTGGAAGATATCATACCTATTGAATTGAATGTGAACAGTATTTCCTGGAAGATTTTTAAAGTGAGCACATGAGTAAAATAAGGATTAATCTTCAATTATATCCGTAAAAGAGAGAAAGTAACATACTGTATTTTAAGGAATACATTTAAGTTTAACTCTAAGATAACTTTTAAGACACAAAAATATTAGTATAATCTAACACATGATTTCTTTTTATAATTTTGTCATAACTAATAAGGGATCAGATTCTATTTTCGGATCCATAGCTTGGACTTGCCTGCCTTAAAAGAACCTTGAGTCTTTAGGAACACGAATATTTCATACCTCTAGAAAATTTTATATTAGGATTCATGACACAGTGTAATGAGAAAAACATAAAGACTACTTTGAGTGTGTTAAAACCATCCCAGCGTGAATGATGACACCATTTCAATCTGTGTGATTTATTTAAAGCTTGTAATTTAACCTTTCTCAAGATAATATACCTCTGCTATGCTCATTTCTGGAGTATCGTATTAGGCAGTAGTCATGAAATTGATTTACAGAGATGAAAAATAATAGAAAGAAGGAATAGATATTGCTAGTTAAATTTTATGCAGTTTTTTTTATTTGAAAGCTTGCATTGATTTTAGAAAAATTTAAAAAGGAGAGTAATGAATCTATACCTTTAGGTTTTAACTGAAAGACAACATTTTTATATTTTTAATGATCTGGCAGGCGTGGCTATGGAAACACTAGTGTGGCTAAACCTTTCTCCAGGTGCTTCCACTTCTCCCTCTCTCCTGGTGGATGAATGGATATAGTGACCCTTTAAGAAGGTGATGCAGGTGACACAGATGATGCAGAGCTATCATACTTTGCTAAATCCTAGTTCTGCTCTTGCGTCCAATCACATCCCACCACAAGCACTGCTCCTACCCTCTCATCCAATCACATCCCAAGCCGCCCTATATAAACACCTGTAATTTCCATAATAAATGGGAAACTTCTCAACCAACAAGAGTCTGTAACCGGCATGGTTGGCCAACACACTAGGCCAAGGATGCTAAAATTAAAATTACACCATGCACCCACACATATTTGAAAATTTACTCAATTAGTGAAGCATAGTGTACAGCATAGACGTTAATATTTCTCACTACACTCTCCTCAGCTCCCTCTGAGACTGGCCTGGTGAGTTATTCTTGTATCTATGCTTAGCTCTGGTATGTACCTTGATAAGGAGCTTCAAATTGAGGCCATACTTAATTCCTTCTCTCTCAGCCCAAGAAAGAGATATTTTTCTCCCCACTTAGCTGCTTAAAGCTGAGTGGATAGGGAAGCAGGCCGTTCTTTCCCCCACTGACTGCTTCAGTATTGTTTATGTGTTGTTGCACTAAAGGCAGTTACTATGTTCTCTCTCTCACCTAATTTCCTTAGCTGTTTTGAAGATCATTCAGGGTTTGAACCACAGTTTTCCTTGGTGTGTCTGCACTTAGAGACTATTGCTGGAAGATCTTAATCGGTAGTGGTGCTGCTGTTCCTCAAAAAGACATTAATATAAATAATACTTATTTAAATACTAGTTTCTTTTGGTAATATGAATAATAAATAGTGTGTATCAGATTTTAGTCTTATATCCCATGTTGCATGAGTCATGGAATGGGTATGAAATAAATCTGAATTCCCATGTTCTTTTTTTTTTTTTGAGACAAGGTCTCACTTTTTAGTTCAGGCTGGCCCTGCGTTCACTGTGTAGCCCAGGTAAGCCTGGAACTCAGCAATCCTCCTGTCTCTGCCTCCTGAGTGTTGGGATTACAGGTGTGAGCCACCACGCCTGGCACTGTGGTATATGGCATTGATTGCTGGTGGGCTTGAGTCACCATGCCCAGCGTTGTATGTGGTTATGGGGTGGGGGATCGAACTCAAGATCTTGCACTTGCGAGGCAGGCACCAGAACCACTGAACTAAATCTCCGGCCCTCCATGTTTTTGTTTTGTTTTTAGAATAAAGATTTGGATCCTTAGAATTATGTGGTAACTACTATGGCATTTGTAAAAGAAATGTTAGTTTTCTAGCATCATCAAATGAATAGTACTATATGTATAAATGGTTGGAAAGACTCAAACTAGAGTGATGGCTACAACAGGAAGTAAAGCCTCGCACTGGTATTCATTATTTAGCTAGTGATTCCAAAAGATGAAGTGATTTGTTTGTTCAGGGAATTAATTGCATTATAATCAATTAACCCATAATGCAGTCTTTAAGATTCCAGTCACCTTATTATTTCTCTCAAAAATTAAGAAAGAATTCTGCATCACCTACTGTCAGCTGAGGTGCCATGTTGATAATTCTCTGACAGTTTACTTGATGTGAAGTAATCGAGATGCCTATAATTCACTTGTGCTTTAGTCTGTAGAGTGTTGAGGTGGGACTCTCTCCTGTGCCACATACTCTCAGGGCCACCTCACTTTGCTCTGCACTGCAGAAGTTTGAATGCTTGTACAGTAATGTCTAAGAACATGGCAGAGAAGCCAGTAGTAGCTCAGTTTACAAACTCAGTTCTCTCCGTGATTTGGTCACAAACCAAACTGGACAACAATTCAGTCAAATTTCTCCATAAGGTCAGCATTGAATCAAACCATTGCATTGGATTCAGTTCATGGCACCTCAGTTTATGACTTTCTTTCTGAATCAGATTCGTGAACTGAGGTATCACCGTATTAATATTTTCTTTTTTTTTAATATCTGTCACTGAGAAGTCTTTGGGTCCTTGCTTCTATGAGAATGAATCATGTATGAAATACCTGAACTCTTAAGTTTACCTCTATGCTTCCTAGTATGCTTAACTTTTTTGAGTTTTTAATATTCAAAAGTAATTTTTATTTGCTTTTGTTTTTATTGATACATGATTGTAGTATATAACAATTACATTCACTGTAGGGAATTGATACAGTATATGTACAGCTAACATTCCAATTCTTTTTGCCTCTTCTCTCTGCTGTCTATTTTATTTTTTCAGCATCTGATTCATTTTATATCTTATTTCTACACAATAATTTTGAGATTTTGCAGAACGAGAAACCTGTTATAAAACAATCTGATAAAAGGAAATCCTGATTTTTAAAATGTTTTGTCAGCCATTTGTATTTTATAGGTAATTAATATTGTAATGAAGGTCCTTCTGTTTCATACTTCCAACACTTTACCCACACTAAAAATGTAGACTACAGTATAAAAAAATCATCATGCTCATGTGTAACTCTCTTATTTTTTGCAGGCTACACTTTAACACTTAAATGATAATTATTGTATTAATTTCTTGAGCGAAACTAAGAACTCCATAGCAATAATCACAGAACTAATGTATATGTGTCTGCAGATGTGCATGTATGTGCATACATGGTCCTCTCTTCAGAAAACCCTATATGCAGTTATGGTTTTAAATATCACTCACTTTTATTTTAGCTAAATTCATATTATAAATCATTCAGTGTACCAAACTTACCTGTTCCTAATATCAATAGAATCAGAAAATGGTTTTACACTTTTTTATAATATACTTGGCATATAGAGAACTTCAAAATTTTAATCAAATGGGCTCTGTTACCTATTCTTTGATATATATTATTTTCCTCCATCAAGGGAAACTATATTACTTTAATGATATCCTACTGGTAATTAATTACATTTTCTACTTTCCACTTCTCATTTTGGATATCAAGTATTTGTCCAAAGAGATTAAGAGTCTTGTCTCCGTATTCATTTCCTTGTCCAACACTAGAGTAGAGATTTATTATGTCTGAAAATCCACTTCTGTCTCCATCCTGTGTGTTTTAGAATAGAGTCTCAGGGCCGGAGATTTAGCTCAGTGGTTCAGGCGCCTGCCTTGCAAGCGCAATGGTCCTGAGTTTGATCCCTGGTAACCACGTACAATGTTGGGCATGGTGACTCATGCCCACCAGCCATCAATACCACATACCACAGTGCTGGGCGTGGTGACTCACGCCTGTCATCCCAGCACTCAGGAGGCAGAGGCAGGAGAATTGCTGAGTTCGAGGCTTGCCTGGGCTACATAGTGAGCTCAGAGCCAGCCTGAACTAAAAATAAAAAGCGAGACCCTGTCTCAAAAAAAAAAAAAAAAGAATCTCAAAATCATATTTTAAATATCAAATAAAATATTATGTAATTAATCCAGCTTATTACCAGCATCTACTTTTACAAAGTTTAAATAAGCATTAAGGGGATGTAGAATGATCTCTGTATTTTTAAGATACTATTTTTATTCTAAGTGAGTTTGCATAGAAATGTCTTATTATGATTTTATTATACAAACTTAATCTTAGAAAAAAATTAAGTATTGCTTTTTTTTTTTTTTTTTTTTTTGAGACAGGATCTCGCTTTGTAGTTCAGGCTGGCCCTGAGCTCACTATGTAGCCCAGGCAAGCCTCGAACACAACAATCCTCCTGTCTCTGCCTCCCAAGTGCTGGGATGACAGGCATGAGCCACCACACCTGGCAAGTATTGCTCTTTTTATTCAATGACATACCAATAGTTTTCAGACAAGCTTTATGAAAGACCATAAAATTGATTAAATATTGTCTCTAATATTCAAGAAGTCACCATAACATCCTGGTTGTACAAGAATAATTGATAATTTTTCAACTAATTATGCATTTTATATTAATGTTAAAACTGTCTTATTGTTAAAATAATACAAAAATAATGCAAATTTTTTGAAGTTTCCACAGAACGATTGCTATTAATTGGAATTAGGGCCAATTATTTTTATTGTATACAAAAAGTTCCAGTAGTAAATAGTACTCTGAGGTAACTAGTTTATTTCTTTTTTATCACAAGAGGCTATAAAATATGAAAAGTGGGCTATCAAAATCTATGCTTTTAAAAATTGGCAGGGAAATATTATATTGAGCCCAGGACATTGAAGAGTACATGAGTGATGGACAAAGAAACATTCTATCAGATCTAGATTTGTCTATCTCCTATCTAGATTTGTGTAATCTCTCTCATATTAGTCCTGAGAGCTCCACTCTTAGAGCTTTTATCAGTTCTTCCTAATCTGAGTACACTCAAAAGTCTATATAGGAAGAAAAAAGAGTTAAAGCGGAGAGAAATTCAATGGCATTGATACCTAGGTGATTGTGAATCCTTTGGTTGCTCAACAAATCTAATTTTGAAATAAATTGTCTGATGTTGAAAGTCAGACAAAAATGTCATTTTAGTTGCTTTTAACTTTCTAGTTTTAATAGTAAATAAAAGCATATATTTACTTGTGTCATATATTGGTACAAGTTCCCCAATGTTACGTGTGATTGTGAGATGTATGTAAATTGTACCAATAAAGAATTCAATTAAAAAAGCATATATTTAGATAATTTTAAAGCCAAATAGTATAAACCAAACAGAAATAAAGCAGTTTTCTAAGCCTTTTCTGTTTTTAAATCCTGACTTTCATCTTAATTATTCTCCCTTTCAGTTATCTCCATCTTAAGAGCTGATTTACATGAGTATGAATTATTTTTGACTTTGCATTATAAAGATGAAGATCTTACACTTGGTAGTCCTCATCTTTCTGTTGTTCTGAAACTTTACAATCATATACTTGGAGTGTGTATTTGTGTGTGTGTTTGTGTGCACATGCACATTACCATTATTTTGCAAGACTGCTGACCATTTTAGTCTGGCTTCTCATTTGCCATTATTTTACTTCTGATTTATCAATATTCTAAGTATTAGTATTGGATAATTTTTCTATCTTTTTTTAAGGTTGACTTACTTGTCTAGGTGTTGGGGATCAAACTGGGGACCTTGTGCTCGCCATGCAGGTGTGACACCACTGATCTAAATCGCCAGCCCTTTCGTGTCTTTTTTTGATGTTTTTAAAAATTGTCTAAAATTCCAAAATTTAGATATTTTATCATTCAGCAAGATCCTGATAACTCACATGTACACTAATATGTTTAATTTTTAAAATTGAATTTACTTTATTAAAATACTATAAAAATTCCAGTAAGTCTGAAAACCCATATTATAAATGAAATTTTTAAAAAGCTCACCATTAAACCATGTCATTTTTTCTTTCCATACTATGTGTGCAGATATATTTCATATGAATTAAATTTAATCATTAGTTTAGGATTGTAGACTCTGCATAATTTTCAAACAAGTAGGTTCTATAAAATATGATCCTTTGTAAATTGAGAACTTTGTCTCAATTGTTTCTTGAATCCCTCTCCACTTCATTGTTTTAAGAAATGTCTTTGTCTCCAAAAAGAGTTGCTCAAATATTTCTTTCTATACTTAGCAAGAAAAAAAAAGTTTTCAATTTCTCAGGAAAATAAAATAGCTTGTGTTACAGGAAGTCATTTTATTTTTAGGTTGAGCCATTTTCTGAAATCATTCGTTTCATTAAACACTGCCCCCATAGAGTGTTACACTAAGAGATGTTTTTAATTTCCTCTCAGAAGTCTTTAATATTTTGACAGTCTTGGGAGGGTTAGATGCCTTTATGCCTGTAGCTTTAGATGGAATTCCCTTCATTTATTTGAATGTCTTGAAAGTTCTTCTGTAAACATAATCCAAATCCAGTTAACAAAAACAATCTGAGATGAGTTAATCGCATGCAGTTTAGTATAGTGAGAAATACTCTTCCCGCACATTGTACCCAGGCCAGTTGGATTCTCACTACCACGAGGCCTTCAGAGAAAATGAAGCATAAACCAGTGCAAGCTGTGGAAACAATAGCTTTCCAAATATTGTGCTCTAGTGTAGACATAGCACGACAACACGAAAACACAGCAGACTCTGAGTGAGGCCGCCTCCGGATTGTGAAGGAAAATATACACTGGTGCATAGCACAGATGCCGTCTCACTCCTCCTGGTATGTACACACGTCTGCTGCGCTCCTGAAATAGGCTGTGGGCTCCCAGGGAAGGCAGTAGGAACAAACTGTGCATCACAAAACCTCTATTGTAGAAAGGCTGTATAAAAGATGCTTCCAGAAGGCCTGGCCCTGAAAGATGTGGGAATTATCTCACAAACTTCTGCCTCCTAGAATGTAATGGTAACACACCGCATGCTGGGCCCAGCTGACACGCGAGGGCAGAGAGAGGCCGAGAGCAAATGTCACACGGAAGAGGACGGAAAGAACTATAAGTTGAGAGGGCATAGTCCCAGGAAATGGGAACAGTTTGTTTCAAATCCTTTCTGTTTTTAGTTTCATCTTTTCTCACCCATTCTTTCAATAATCTCAAGTTGGAGAATGGTCTGGCTAGAGAGAGAATTCACAGCCAGTACTTGAGGTGACCTGGTCCAGAAAGAAAACAATAGAAGCGATACTGGGAGATGGACACCATCGAGCAATGACGGAGAAATGTGGAGAGACAGGGAGTTTAAAACTCTCAGCAGAGGCTACCAAACAAAAGCTACACGGCCCCCCAAGTTCTCTGCTGTCCCTTGGGTCACCCTGAGTCTACATGTCTGGGAAGAAGATAAAAAGCATGAGAAAGCTGAGTGCCAATCGATTGGTAATTACCGATAGAGATTACACTTTCAAATTATTTGACTTTATTTGAATCTAAATACATCAGGTCACATCGTAAATTAATTCATTAGGAATTAATATTGAAAAATTTTCAGGTGTATTTAAAAAATTATAGCCTACACTATAAATACTGAAATCATGAGTCAGCATATAATTAAAAATAAATATCAATTTATACCTCCATGAACAAAAAGTTTTAGTAGTTAACATTTATAAAAGTACGTGTAATAGGGCCGGAGGGTTAGCTCAGTGGTTCCAGCGCCTGCCTCGCAAGCACAAGGTCCTGAGTTTGATCCCAGGTAACCACATATAATGCTGGGTGTGGAGACACGCCCACCAACAATCAACGCCGCATACCACAATGCCGGACGTGGTGGCTCATGCCTGTGATCCCAGCACTTGGGAGGCAGAGACAGGAGGATTGCTGAGTGAGCTCAGGGCCAGCCTGAACTACAAAGTGAGACCCTGTCTCAAAAAGCAAAAAAAAAAAAAAAAAAAAAAAAAAAGTACGTGTAATATAATTTTAACTTTTTCTACTGAATTGATATGAAAGCTTAAATATAGCCCGAGACGAATAGTTTTAAGTAAGATAAACTTCTAGAATAGTTGAATAATTAATAAACTAACTGTGGACTGTCTATTCAATGAGAAAGAATAGAAACACAATTTTTGAAAAAAAATATCACAAAATTTTGACATAAAAAGTTTAATAGAAATATCTTACAACTTAAAAAACTATTTTAAAAGATACTATTTGCTCCAACCAAGATTTTATAACAGTAACCCAAACAAATGAATTTACATACTTAACCAAATAAATTTGGACAAGCCTGAGTTTACATCTTGTAAACAGTAAGGACACTCTTTATTTCATCATCAAAATTAATGTAAGTAAGGGCCCAAGGACTTAGCTCAGTGGTCCTGATACTTTCGTTTTCTAGGAATAGCTAATCCTGATTTATTTTTATTTTTACTGATTGACAGGAGCCATAGCTTTCACATATACTATGAATAGAAATGTAAATTAATAACTTCTGAAAACACTGCAGTACTTGTAGTTGAGAGCTCATATATTTTTCTAGCTCTGTAAAGAATTCTATCAGGAAGGTAAGATCACCTCATCAGTCTTTTACATAGTTTATTTTTGCATCATGCATGTTGGCATAGGCTGGCAACACCAGCAGCATTCTGTGGGAGGGGACAGAAGAATTACAAATTGGAAACTTAGTGACATGAGAAAAAGGTTTCTCAAAATGAAAAGTGCAGACTGTGGCTCAATGTAAGTGTCCGGGCTCCTCCCTCAGCAACCTCCACACACATTCAAATGCTTTCTCTTGCTCACTTTTCTGAGTTTTATTAAATCATGATAAGGCTTATGATTACACTTTATATCCTCATGATGGAAGAAATAAGAGGCTTATATGTAGGTAGCATCAATATTAGCATGTTGGTTTAATTGATATTGTTGGTAGTGAGTCCCCATGGTGGAAGATTGATTTGTTGTTTGTTGTCTTTTTTTCTCTGGAAAACTAAGATAATTCTCTGTATAGAAGATATAAATAAGTTAAATGATTTAGGGTAATTTTTTCTCAGAAAAAAACTTACTAGATCACTACATGGATAAATGAGTGAATGGATAGAAAGGTGGTGGCTGGATGAGTTGATGGATGAATAGATAGATGAGAAATGGAATTTGCTCCAGAAAGTTTTTGATATCCTTTGGGAAGGTTGCATTTTCCTTATTTTCTCTGGGTGACACTGGGAAAACTAAACTCTATGGGAATTAAGAAACAGATTACTAAACCTTAGGTCTATGGCAGTAAAACAAAGTAGGTCATTATATGAAGGTTATGAAAAAGAATAAAATTAAATTGTCAGATAAACTCTTCTTGCTTTAGCTTCAATATGGGTCTTGTTCTATGAACTGCAGTGGGATTAGAACAATTAATCTCAGAAGGTGCAAATCTCAACTGGAGACTTTCTGATGAATACAGTTGGGAGAAACATTAGAGAAGCCTCTGGTGTAGCCAAGATACTTCATACACACACACACACGCACACACACACACACACACACACATATGAGATAATGGTAGTTTCACCCCCAGCCACCTGGAACAGAGGAGACAAGAGAAGATAATCAATGACATGTGATCTATCCTAGTACTTGATTTTAAAATAAGTTTGCAAAAAAGAATAGTTGTAAATAACTAATACAAACCTCATGGTTATCTTTGTTGTGTGATTATTATGACAATTACTAAAATTAAAGAACTTGAAGATTAGAAAAGGTAAATAAAATACTCACCTTGTTGAATTGGTATCCAGAATAAAAAAACTAAACTTTCTTTGTTCAGCAGTAGGATTTGAATCTAGGTCTAGACATGTACTAGGCAAGAGTTTTATGCCTGTGCTAGATTCTCACCCATTTTTTAAAATCATATTAAAATGTACTCACAAGTCACTAGCTCATCTGTTCCAAGACATTGCATCCAAAATAAATTGTATTATCACATTTCTCCATGAAAATAAAGATTTTTTTTTAAATTTAGAATCATGGGGGGGGGTAGAGCTACCATTTTCAATCTGGAATATCAAATCTACAAATAATTTTTCTGCTAAATGAGTCTCTTACTATGTTCTCTGTCTTCCAGATTCACATAGGGAGAGATAAAGAATTGAAGATAAGAAGAGAGAATGCTAAAAGATTTCTACATCATTACCCATCACACATGACAGGCTGTGTAGCTCAGAACACTCAGGGGTGTATTCATGACAACTCCAGTCATTACTGACTGGATGCAACTTTGTACTTAGACTCACAAAATGCCACAAAAGGCAATTGTTTACACTCTTGGTGAGAAAATGATGAATGATACGTAATTGCTTATTCACATTTTTGTACTACAGCAACTGCAGGATTTAATTTGGACATATTTTCAACAAATAGACATCTGGTATTCTTGAATATCTGAAAGAAAATCTCTCTCTTTTTTTTCCTTCCTTACCTTACTCCTTAATTTTAAAATCATTATGTGAGAATGCAGTTTGCATGGAAACTTTCAATAATAAATTGCTCAAAAGCTTTCTTTTCTTTGATTTTCTTTTGACTTGGAGTAAAGTAGAATGAATGAATGTGATTAATTTTTATGCAGACAAATCATAACAATGTTAAGCACATATTTTGTAAGTTAATATTTGATGTAAAATTTGTAACTGATTAAATTTGTTTCCCATATTGTTGTTCTCCAAGACTATAAAATCATATAACAAATATTATAAATGAGGCAATGCACAGCTTTACTTCATTTTCAAATTTTAAATATGTGCATAATTTCTTGTTTTGAATTAGGATTCCAGCCACATCTATACTATTCATCAACTGGAGTGATTTTAAGTGGTTAGTGTCTCCTCTACTAAAACATCCTCTTTTCTTTTCTTTTTTTTTTTT
>PVIC010001757.1:14574-86416 GCA_004025085.1 Thryonomys swinderianus | reverse complement strand
CTTTGTAGTTCAGGCTGGCTCTGAGCTCACTATGTAGCCCAGGCAAGCCTTGAACTCAGCAATCCTCCTGTCTCTGCCTCCCGAGTGCTGGGATTATAGATGTGAGCCACCACGCCCAGCTGTAATTCCACTCTTGATGCCTGGGAACCTTGGTCTTTGTGATAAGACTCTAAGCTACTGAGAGAAGCTTGGCTTGGAGAAAGGCCAGTGCATTTCCTGAAAGTCCTTCAACTCATCTTGTCTATTTTTGGTGGGCTGTTTAGTGTATTTTATGATGAACAGTAGTATGAACTAATCACACAATCTGGATTTGAGTACTCCCTGTGGTAGTGGGACTTACAACCCCCTAGCATGTTCCTGCAGCCGAGTTCAGGTGTAAAAAAAATAAATAAAAAAGTAAAAGAAAGACAAATAATGTAAAGGCAATGTGATAGCAGATATCATTGCCCCTGCCAGATATTATTGGGTAGCTCCCTCGCAGTGTTGAGAGCACAGCTGACTAGTTCTTCTGTCTGTATCCTCTGACTTTGAACCTCTTTCCTTATGCTGTAGAATGTTGCATAATTTAAGGTTTTCTGAAGTTTTCAAGACTGTCTTGGAAATGTAAGCTCGGAGAGTCATCAGTGGTGAAAAGAAGGTTTAATTATAGAACTTGGATACTGAGCTCTTTCGTAATTTTTTGGTGGTAGGAAAGTAACCATTTCAACTGACTTAAAGCAAGGGCACGTTTAGCCTCTAGTTCCTCTCTTACTTACAATTAATCGCTATGCCACCAGCTTTACCTGTTTATTTTCATCTTCCCATAGAACTTACATTACCAAGGATCCTGTTTTCTCCTCTTTTTCCTTCTCTGATTTTAAAACTTCACTCTAAAAATAAATTTTTAAAATACACAATTATTAGAAAAAATTTGAAAATAAAATATACTCAGTTCATAATTACTACTAGCATATTGGTGATACACCCCTCCCTGTGTTTAGAGTACAGTTTCCATTAAAGAAATGACTTATTTTAGCCTATTTTCACAATTGATGAAATAGCAAAATGAAGTTTTATGATGAGATTTCTAATTACTCGTGTGTGTGTGAGAGAGAGACTTGTTAGTATGTAGTATATGATTGAGAATTGTACAAAAGAGCTTTCATAGAACCACTGGAAAAGCCATCAGTAGATGTTTAGATTGAGAATTAAGCACATGATTCTTTAAGTGAATGAAAACTGGCATAGTGATTTTTAGAGTGGAAAGGTAGGAAAAAGGATGGGGAACCCTTTCAGAAAAAGTTAAAACTGCATTTGGGTGGGGAATCATCTCCATACTTTATCCTTACAAGTAGATTATGAGATGAATATTAACCAAGTCACACAGCAACGGAGCATGTAAAGTCTCATCCCACGCAAGCCTTGTGTTTGAGATACTGGCCAGGAGGTTGGCCTGTAAGGGTTCCTAACTGTGCAGTTTGGGAAGCATTTGTTTCTCACCCTACCTTCTCTTCCCTTCTCTTTTCCTCTCCTGACCCTTGCCACTGCTCCTTCCAGGTGAACATGCCTACAAATGTTCTTGGTGCTCATTTTCCACCATGACAATCAGCCAATTGAAGGAACATTCCCTCAAGGTCCATGGAAAAGCCTTGACCCTCCCTCGGCCACGGATTGTCAGCCTCCTGTCCTCACATGCCCACCACTCCTCTCAAAAGGCCACCCCAACTGAAGAAGTAGAAGACTCCAATGGTAAAAATGGGCTCCTGAGCCATACTTACAGTTGGGGCAGTCTGGGACCAATTGTCTTAATCTTTCTAGAGTGGGCTGGGGTCCTATTATATGAAAATATTACAATTTAAGTAAAAGAAGAAGCTTGCAAAGCTCAAGACAGTCTAGAAAGTAAAGTTGGGAAGACTGTAAAACTGTGAGCATCTGTGACATACCTTCATGAAAACATCCGTGGTATACAGAGTGCTGCCTGTGGAGGACCACACCGGGCAGAGATGGGGTGTGTCGGCTTTGGATTCTTCCACTGTTGGTTCAAGCAAGCCAAGACTGTAATACCAGGCAGATATTTTTCTGTTTGTTTGTTTTCATTTATATCTTGTCTTGAAAAAATATTTTCCGTGAAATGTTTGGAGTGTCATATGTATAAATTAGCTACACAAAATTCCAAGAAGAAAGGAGGAGAAGGGTGAATGAGCTGGACAATCTATCTCGGCAGGTCATGTGACATGGGAAGCATACCATAGTGATTTCTTGGACCTGAAGGGTGTGAACAAGCATTAGTTGAAAGGAGGGTTCAGCTGCTCAGCCTTGCAGATTCCACAGCAGTACAGAAAAATATGGAGAGATTTGTTCATAAGGCAGCGTGACCAAACTTGTGCATGTATGGTGTAGTGAACAAAAGCAGGATATATTGTTTTGATCAGACCAGGAGGCAGTCCTATTGGGAGCACTTAGCTCACTTCAGATGATCATTAAATGAGAGACTTAAGAGAGAAAGGATGAAGTGTGTCGATCCCATGGAGTTGTGAAAGAGCCTGGAGCTGCTCTCCTTCAGCTCCTTCCAAATGCTTGAATCGCTTCTGCAGTTACTGTCACCAGCTTACAAACTTTGCAGATCAGGCAGTTGACTGTTACCAAGGTCCGGGAGTAGATTGGTGGATAGGTGAGAAAATGGAACAAAAGCTTGGATTTGAGTCTTCTCACAAGGCTAATTATGTTTTCCTGAGCAATCTTAGCTTCCTAAACCTGGATGTTAAGTCAGATAGTGTTATCTGCCTCAATATGGTTTGTCTTCAGAGATTTTAAGAAATGCCTAATTTAACATCTGACACATAGGAAGTATTTAATAATAGTCATTTTATTTCTGTGGTTTACATTCTGGGCAATTGTGGCTTTTGGAGCCATTTAGAACAGCTATGAATTTTGGGTAATTTCTAATGTAAGGATTTAAAATGAGAGAGACTCTTCAGGTGACCAGTTGATCTGAAGGTCCATCCTGCCAGTGTGATTTAATTCTCATATCATCAAAACAGTGAATGATTAGTCTTCATTCACAAGGCCTGTGAACAGGAAGAAATGGTAAGGGAAGCCCTGAGATGAAGAAAAAAAAAAATGTCTTTATCAAGCTGTAGCACTTGGAGGCCATTCCTTGCAAACTAGGAAAGACTGTATACCTCCTTATGGTATCGTGTTTTAAAGGACACAAACCTAGGGCTGAGTGAAACTACTTGTGAAAGGGTAAAAAAAAAAAAAAAAAAAATGCATTCACTGTGCCTTGAAGTTCTATTCATGGTGGGAGGGGGGTGACTATTGGAACCCAAGGGCAAAGTCTACTATGACTCAAATTACAAGATTTTTAACGAAGACATTTTTAATAAATCATTTTCATCTGAAATAGAAGCTACATTTATGGAGCCTTTGCACAGAAACTGAAACAGTACATGCAAACACCATTCCCAGCAAAGACTTTTCTGGAACAATTCTCCCAGTGTCATGTTCTCTGACATTCTCCCTTGAAAGCTGGGTCTCAGTCACAGGACCAGAGAACCCCTCCTATGGACAACTCACTGTACGGATCATCTTTCTCAGCACAGGCTAAAAAGAGTTGGGTTCCATCAGCACCCTAAACCTCTACTCTCTGCCAAAAGCTTGAACAGGCACAGAACAATGAGAAAGAATGCAGTACTGTCCTGACCCTCCAGGAACTTAAAATCAGGAGTTTAGAAAATATTATCAGCACTCCTATCTGAACTAACCACAACCCCAGGTCCGAGGTCTAACCTTTTCTGGGGAGTTGACCCCAGATTCTCAGAAGCTGGACTGTAGAGTGTGGTGAATGTCACACAAACATGACAGTATGACTCTGTTTAACACAGACAGCCTGTCTGCTCAGTAACTGAAAGCTCTGGGCACAAACCATGACCTACACGAGGTGGACCTGTGCTGTTTTTAATGTATATAAATAACCCAAGTTAAAGCGGCCATGATTAGTTTAATTTGATGACAAAAAGTTAATTAGAAGGTGGGGTGAATAGAAGCAAAGCATCAAATGGGCTGTTCTTATGAAGGAGTGACTATATGGAAGGAATAATTAATAGTTTGTTTACTCAGTTACTTTTTTTTTTTTTTTTTTTTTAGTCCTGACTGTAGGTCTTGCATTGTTCTTCATGGCCAGATATGACTGAGGGGGCCCACACTACTAAGAGGACTATTTGCCAAGGAGCTGGATGGTGGATTCCTAGAAAAGCTCAGTTTAGAGGATGGAAAAACAGCTGTGGGGCTAGACAGTAGCCTGTAAATCATGCTTTGAATAGTGTTTGAAACACACATGTGAAATCCAATTGCGCATTTTAATAGGGAGAAGCTGTGGGGCTATTGGCTCTCAGTTAAGGTTTCCCACACTGCAGATGCCAGGACACTGTGAACACACAAACCAAAAATGTGTTGCAGGCCTCAGGGAGTCGAGATCCATAAAACCAGGGAAATCACCAGTGTGTCCTTGGCTTTCTGAATCCCCAGCGAGAGATGTGAATAAAATGAGTTGACATGCTCACTGCGCTTTGCAGTGGTCAAATGCTTGTTGTCTTGAGAGCCAGCCAGCCCTTTCTGGCAGAAGGAAAGAGCCCCAAAAGGGAGGTTCTTCTCATGCTGTTCTCCTCCTGACCCAGAGGGAAGCGTTGCAAGGAAGGCAAGCCGAGAAAGCAGAAATGAGAAGGTGGAAGGCAGATCTCATTCCAGCTCCCCAGCCACACACCTGTTCTGGGCTTCAACAAAGCTCTTGGGCTCTGAGCTGTCAGTCTTGACATGTTCCACCAGCACATGAATCCTCTATATATTCTTCACGATCAGTAGTTGGAAAGAAAAGCAGCGGCTGTATGGGATTGGTTCTGTGTATAGGATAATGGGAAATGACATGTAATTGCTATTCAAAACAATGCATTAAGGGGAGACAATAATGTTGTCAACAAAGGGAAGAGCTCTACTGTGTTTGTGTTTACTGTGTTCTTTCTCCTGCCATACAAAATGTAGGACTGGCTTTTATCAGGCTGTTTCCAAGTCTCTGCTTTCAATACAGAAAAATACACATCCATACACAGTTAAAAAAAATAACAAAGAAAGTAGGACAGCATAGTTTAACCATAAAATTTGTTTAGGTCTGAAGAACTACACAAGGCATGGACAGTGGCAATGTAATTTAAGTTTCAGCCGTATACTTTACAAGAAGTCAACCCGGTAGTGACAGTCCATCTTTTCCTGCCTCCAGATTTCCCTCAACAAGAAAATATTTATATGTTTTATCTACCTAGTTATGCTGTATGGAATTGTCTACTTTAGTAAGTGACTAGTAGGATGTATTTAAAACAGCAATAAAAAACTAAGTCCCAAGACTAGGTGCAAAATCAAAAAGGTAAATGAGGGTAATATAGGTGAAACTATATACATAATATATAACTATAAATATATATATTATAATTATATATTATTTATATATATATAATTAGAAACTCCAGGATTGCCACCCACAGGTTCTAACTCCTTCATTTGCACCATTTTAAACATGCTCTCCAGGGAGTTTAGAAAGATTTCCTATCTGTTTGCTTCATTTTACAAATTAATGACTTCCACTTCTTTTACAGATGGATTTTTAATTGTCTCCAACCCTATTTTTTACTGCTCTTCTATCACTCTTCTTAGATCTTTATTTGTATTTCTGTCCCGTAATTTTTCCAATGGAAATAGTGAGGCAGCTACTTAGTGTTTGTTAAAGACATCCCAATTTTGAATTCAGTTGACTGTACTGAGTCCCTGAACTTACCTAACTCCACAGAACCACATTTATACAAGGATAAGTTTATCTCTCTTCCACTTAAGAGATTTCTTCAAAAGACGATCTGAAGATGAAACCTTAGGGACTGTTGTAAGAGAAATTTTCTGATCAATTTAGTCTGCCAAGATGAAAAGATCTTCCTTGAAACAGCAGGATGAGATGTTGTCATTGCTTTCTACTAATAAGGGCTTCTGCAGAGGTGGGTCACTGAAGGATGAGCTCTCTGTCAAACCACCACCCCTCAGAAGGAGGTGGAACTGTGATGGTGGTGGAGATACAGACGTTGCTAGGATGGTCACCAGGTAGCAGGGCTGCTGGAACCATTGCACACAATCACTGGCCCTGGAGGGAGCCAACTTGTTCTTTGTATCTTTGTCAGAAGCACTTACAATGTTTGGTGGGAGTTAATTCCAACTTCATAACAGCTGTACAGTAAACCAAACCAACAAAACTTTTCAACGAGTAGAGCTTTCTCAACTACCTGAAAGTCTTTCCCAACAGGTTTTTAATATAAAATAGTATATTTGTTAGAAGAAATTTTCTTTAAAGACTCATATTGGTTAACTTATTACCATAAATCAAGAGTTGGCAGGTTTTTTTCCTGTAAAGGGCCAATAGAAAATATTTTCAGTTAATAATCACTTTCAAAATTGCTTGACTCTCAGTGTTACACTGTGAAAATAGCCATAGTTAATATGTAAACAATGATCATGGCTGTTTTCTCATAAAACTTTATATACAAAGATAATGGAAAGGCTGGATTTGCCCTATGGATGTTATTTCAGCAGTCCTCCATATAGATGATTGCAAGAAAAGTTGCACCAATACCCATGTAATTAGTCCAGTCTTTAATAAATGTCTCTCTGAAGTTTTTTGTTTAGCATATGGAGTATTCCTAGGTGGCTTAAAATGTAACTTGACCCAAATATAGTCTTTGTTTTATATATGAAATGTAAAATATTGGATAAAGCTTTAAAAATATTAGGGCATGAATTACATTTAAGCTTAAAAGAAAAATCTTCTCTAAGAAGTATGCTGAGTCTAATTTGAAACTATCAACTTATTTAACCTTGACTGCAGCAATACTTGACACTTAAAAAATTAAGATCTGAGATGCCTGCTTTTCGAAGAACAACTTTTCAGATCTCTAAATAGGTCAGACATAGAATTCAACCTTTAAGAGGATCCAATTAGTTGCTAGGGCATCAGACCTCCTGTACAGGTTCCAGTTGCAATCAGATTTCTCTTGGGGTAAAAGAAAAAAAGAGGTGGTTTCTTTAAAAGTGACAATAATGAAATAGAGACTCTTGAGTGAATAATTGTAAAGTAAAAAGATTTACATCATTTATAGCACATGGGATATAAGGCATACTTTTCATGGCTTGACTATGATTTTTAGTAGGTTCTGCTAGGCTTAAAATTATCTGGCCTGATACTAACCTTCTCTTTTTGACCCCAGAATTTCTACATTAAAATGTGATCTAGAGTTTGTTTTAATGCTTAGCATAAAGTGATTATACTGTAAAATCTTAGAACTCTTCAATGATGTGACATAAAAGAATCTAGACTCTTCTCAGAAATCTGTACAGGATAAGCTATTAGCAGTTGGCCTCAATGGCAAATAGGAATCTTCCAAAATGATCATCACCCTCAGGTTGAAGATGATGTGATAGACCCTTTCCAAGAAACCCACCTGCCTGAGATTTGTAACCTTTTCATTTAGGCCATAGTTCTGTGAACCAACAATCAAAAACATTTCAAGTGTAGATTTTTCATGTCCTGGGAACGTACTCAACCAACCCATCTCCCTCTTCCCTTGCCAGTAAAAATATATGGTCATCAGAAGCACAAGCATTTACTACTAAACGTATCCAGAGCTAGTTCCTAGCAACACTAGGGTTGGCTTCATGATTCCATATCTGGCTTTTGCATTGGTTGGTGAACTGTATGAAGATTACCTTGCCCTCTTCAGAACCTCAGTCATGGAAATATCTAGAAGCCTACTTTCTTCTTTAATGGAGAATATATTGAATTATTAGTTGAATCATGTAAATGACTAAACTTGGTTCTTTTTTAAAAAAGGAATTTTCCTCCATTTTATCATTGTCTGTCTTGATTTGTCTTTCTCTGGATTTGAGGCTAGATGTTGTAGTCAGTCCAGCTTTGAGACAAAAATTCCTCAAACTGCCTTGAGATCCCTATGACCTAATTCTTCTTTGAAAACTGCTTTGCATAAGAGAATTTTACAAAGGCTGAAGGAGAGGTACTTGAGTTAACAGAAGCAGCAGGAGTGAGCCATGCTGGGTCAGTCTGGCTAGAGAAAAGGGTATGTCCTCAAAAAAACAGTATGTAGAAAATAATTTTTTTAAGTACAGAAATGAAAACAAGTTACCAGAAAGAACATTTTATAAAGAATTATGATTTTCTGAAATAAATAGTCAGGGTTTAGATGTTATGTCCCAGGAAAGCCTGTCCAAGAGGCATACATTTTCTTAGCACATTCATAATTCTGGATATTACTTTATAGAAAAGTCCCAGTGGTGGAGGTTAAATAAAACGGAAAGAAGAACAACTACCAAGGTGATAGGAGAGTCAAATGTTCTGGTAGAAGGGTGTATTATTCAACTTTTCTTATCACTGGGACAAAATACCCAACACCCACAAATTAAAAGGAGGAGAGATTTATTTTGTTTCACAGTTTCGAAGAGGTTCTGTCTGTGCATGGTTGTCTGCCCCCAAGGCCTACATGACTTGTTAGAAGGACGTAACGGAGGACAGCTGGTCAAGCAATGGCAATCAGGAAACAGAGGAAGAGAAGAGAGGAGCCTTTTCAGGTCTTGCCCCAAGGACCCTCCTCTTCTGACCAGGGCTCACCTTCTAACAGTAAACTCAGCTATTAATTTGTCTATAGAGTAACCCGCTAATGAATATAGTGCCCTGATGATCCAGCCACCTTCCAAAAGCCTGACTTCTGAACACATGAGACATTGAGGGGATATATTAGATCTAAACCATAACAGAGAACGTGCCCTTCTTCTTGCTGTGGTCAGTTCCTTGCTATTGATGCCCAAGAAGAGCTTTGAGGGCTCTTCTCCTTTGCAAGCTCAACTCAAGGAGGTGTTTGGCTGAGACTGCTGAGCCCAGCTAAGGTTTCACAAGTCAGCACACTGCTCTGGAGAAGTCATTCCAGGACTAGGTTTTACAGCTTCCTCAGGGACACAAAATATTCTTAGATGACTTGCACAAGTCACTCCCCTTATGTCATCTTTTATTTTCATGCACTGCAAACCCTCCACCAGAACTGCAGTGACTGCCACATTGAGCAATACAGAACCTTCCAAAGCTTTCATCCAGTCCTTGATTTTTAGCATCACTAGTTACTTTTTTCCCATTGACCGTTTTACAACTCATTCATTCTGGTTGACACAATAACTGTGCATGTTGCCTTTTTTAATTCCTGAGTGAGAAACTAATTTTCATTTATTTAGTTCTACTGGTTAATTTGTTATGTTTTCATATGTCTAATGAATCCGACATACAAATGATGAGTCTCACTTTATAGAACAGGCAGATCCGGCTCTGAAGAGTGAAATGGTGAATCCAAGTCATAAAAAGTGAATCCATGCCGGGTGTGGTGGCTCATGCCTGTAATCCTAGCACTCGGGAGGCAGAGACAGGAGGATTGCTGAGTTCGAGGCTTGCCTGGGCTACATAGTGAGCTCAGGGCCAACCTGAACTATAAAGTGAGACCCTGTCTCAAAAAAAAAAAAAAAGTGAATCCATGAGAACTGAGTTTCATACCATGAATCCAAATCTGAGTTCTTAACCTTATGGCTCACTGAAGTCTAATACGAAAAGCACATCCAAGAAGTGACACAGAGTTGCTAAGGTACTAACTGCCTTCTCTTATAAGTAAAACTGGAGGCAAGTTTTAATTATTTATTGATATTTGAGTTAATAGGTCTACAGATAGGAATCAAAGACAGACTAATGAAGTCAGCACTTGTGCATCTAGATTCTTATGGCTGTAACTATGGAAAGGAGAAAGAATTGATGAGTCACAAAGGCCTTCCTGGAAGAGAGGGTACTCAAGCTAGGCATGGAGGGTGAGTAGATTTATACAGACAGAAGGAAAGGCATTCCACATGAGAAGAGTCTACAAAGAGCAGACATGCAAATAAAAGGTCAAAGTTTGTTTCTGATTCATTTTCAGAACCTTAATACTTTCACAGGCCACTCAATAAATATTTCTTCAATTGATTTGAATTAAAGGTGAATAAGCAACCACATACAAAGAATGCTGACATAGTGACTGTTTATGTGTGAAAAAAGGCCAAGAATGTGAGTGACTGAAAGCTCAGAGATGTTACATGGTGTCTGGAGAAGGTCAATAGAATCTGGTTTTGTGTGTACTTACATGTGTTATGCTGCACTTTTTTTTTTTTCTTTTTGAGACAGGGTCTCGCTTTGTAGTTCAGGCTGGCCCTGAGCTCACTATGGAGCCTAGGCAAGCCACCTCGAACTCAGCAGTACTCCTGTCTCTGCCTCCCGAGTGCTGGGATTACAGGCGTGAGCCACCACGCCCGGCACTGTGGTATGTGGTGTTGATTGTTGGTAGGCGTGAGTCTCCATGCCCAGCATTATATGTGGTTACCGGGGATCGAACTCAGGACCTTGCGCTTGCGAGGCAGGCACTGGAACCACTGAGCTAACCCTCCAGCCCTATGCTGCACTTTTTGATCACTCCTCCCTCTTTGAATTGACTGACTCTACTTCCACCCCCCCATTGATGACATCATATCCCTCCTAACTTTCTGAAACCCAAGTAATTCCTCTTCCTCAGTCAGCCAAGAAGAATGGATGCATTCCTTACTCTTGAGAATATTAGTCTCGTTTCCAAGGCTTTCTGTTTATTTTCTTCTTATTTTTCGGAACTTTCTTTCGTCTTCTTTCATGAACTCAGTGCCAGGCTCGCAGCCTTTCTTTCTCCTCTCCCTTTAAATGTCCGGTGCTGGAATTCCAGTAGACTAGAAGCCAGGGTAGTAACTCACCAGATACTTTGACCTTCTTCCTGACAATAGCCCAGTTGTCTTTCTGTGGTTGGCGTCACCGTAACTGCTCCAACCCCAATGTCTCAAACTCTTCAATTTTCTCTGAAAACCATTTTCAGGTCTCTTTTCCTCCCAGACCCTGATACCCTGGAGTTAGTTCACCACTTAGAAAAAGCCTTTTCCAGCCGCTGATTTGTCTAGTTCCCTTTTTTCTTCTCTAGTTTCCAAATTTGCCAGGCTCCAACCTTGAATAACCCCTGTTTTCTCATGTTCTCCAATGTCAGCCAGTCTTTCTTGCTCTAATCTCAATCTTTTCCAATCTGTGTTCCAGATTATCTTTTTTAATCTCAAAATCTGATTTGCCTTTTAAAATAAATGTGCACATATTCAAATTTATCCCTATGTAATAGCAATTCATCCATAAGTATTCCATGGTATTTTTTGAGAAGAGATAAAAATAAAGTCACAACCCATGTGCTAAAGTGGCAGATCAGTCTATCTTGCCCATCCCAAAGTAAATGGAGTGAGCAGCTGTATAGTTAATAGCTGTGGCAATTGCAAATTACTGTACTTGTAAATTGTGATTTTATTATTACTCTGATTTTACAGTATTTTAGAATTTTGCCCATGGGTAGTTTTTTAATTAGGAATACAGAGAAGGAAAGATGAGGAAACACATCTCTACCTAGCATGTAAGCGAGTGTAATGCCACTAAAGTTTCTGTTAAAAGAAACATAGTAATTAAGGTAACTAAACCACAGGCAGACAGTGATAGTAAGTGAAATTCCCATCAAATACATTAAAATCAGAGGATTCTATATGTTGTTATGGCAACAATGAAATAGGATCACTCTTGCTCATCCATCTGCAGCACACTTTTGCATTTTACTTATGTCACCTCCTTAGGGGAGGTATGGAAAAAATAATTCATTAAAACATTAAAGTCATTGTTTAAATCAAAGCTTTATTATTTTCTTTTAAAGTAATTCTTTTTAGTTACTTTTTGAATCGCTTCATTATTATGTGACTCTGTGGTTGAACTTTTAATTTCTGGGAGTATTTTCTAAATCACAGTGGGTCTAAGGGAGCATGTTCTGGATGGACACATCACCCTCAAGCATGGTCAGAGGAGGAAGGGCTTTGTAGGCTATAAAATGGAGAAATGACAGTTCAATCTGAGCTGAGGACAGATTGACTGATTTTCAGTTTATTTGCATTTTCTAAATTCAGAGAAGGCAAAACAACATAGAAGAAGAAGCTTTGTAAACTACATTATGCTGCACCAATTAGTAATTGTTTTATACTCATCACCATCCCAGTATTGGAGGATGAGTCTCCTGGGGCTGGCAAGGAATTGCTGAGACCAGCCAAGACTCCTCATAGCTCCCAGACTCTCTTTCAGATCAGGTAGACCAGTTCTCCCTGCACCTCTGGACTTCTGGACTCAGAAGAGGAAATGCAGGTTATTGATAGCAACAGATCTGCACTTCTGATTATTCCACAGCAGTCTAAGTTGTGCCCAGGCACTCATGGTTACAGGTGTTCTGATTAAGCATGATCATTCAGAGGAAGCATCAAGGTATTCAAGCACCCTCTTCCCCAACTCCTAACAGTTGTCAGATGGAATTTTGGAATTGTATCTCTGTACTGGCATCAAGTATGACTCTTGCTGTGTAGTTCTGGGTCCATTTTGATTTAGCATATTCAAGGATCCTTTTCACCCACCTGGAGCTAGCAAAACTTAGGAGCACATGATCTTTCTGAAACCAGTTCTCTGTGAAGGTGATTTTGACCTAATCACTAATTTTCAACTCATTCATTATATTGGGCCCCAGAGTTTGAAGACCAAGTGGAGGAGGGCTGCTGCAGATTCACACCCAGGAAAGGCCACTGATATTGTAAAAACATGTGCAGTCTTAGGTGAATGACCTCTCTAGGTCCATATCACACATGAGTATTTTTGGATAAAATGTTCACTCTGTGTGAACCTTGATTTTCTAATATGCAAAATAAAGTCTTATGCCATGTGATTATTTCAAGGATCAAGTAAGATAACAATGTAGAAATGCTTTTGTTTGTTTTTGTTTTGGCATCAGGAATCTAAGTCAGGACCTTGTGTTTGCCAGGTAGGCATGGCACCACTGAAGTAAATCCCCAGCCCAGAGATACTTTTCTATTCCACATTGCTGAAACATATATTATTAAAGTAGTAGAGTAGAAACAATTTTCTTATCAATTTATTTATATTTTAATAGTAAAATATTTATTGGTACATTTTAGACATACATACTAATAACATTCATCATAGAAAATTTGCACTTCTACATGGTACATCCCATCTTGTTTTTCTATTCTTCCCCCACTCTTTAAGCCCCTCCCTTCTCTATGTACAACAGCTTTTTTCCATTTCTTCCTTCTATTTTCTCTTTGTTTTCTTGTCCCTTCTTTCCTCTATCCCTCCCTCCTTCCTTTCCCCTTTACCATTTAAACATTTTCTTCCCATTTCCCAATACCTATTACACATTTCAGTACTTATTTTCACTTTCAGTTTCTCACACCAGAGAAACAATGCAGTATTTAAACATGTGTGTCCAACTTAGTTCAGTTAAAAGTGTAGTCTCACCGGGCATGGTGGCTCACACCTGTAATCTGAGCACTTGGGAGGCAGAGACAGGAGGATTGCCAAGTTCGAGGTTTGCCTGGTCTACAAAGCGAGCTCAGGGCCGGTGTGACCTGCAAAGTGAGACTGTCTCAAAAAAAAAAAAAAAGTGTGGTCTTAATGGCTGTCCATTTAGCTGAGAATGTCAAAAGCTCATCCTTAACTCTATTGTATAAAAAACCATATCTTCCTTATCCTTTGGGCTGTTTCCAAGATTTAGCTGTTACAAACTGTGCCACTATAAACATGGGTGTACATATGTCATTGTGGTATGATGTTTTTAAGTCTTTCAGAAAGATACCAAGGAGGGGCAGAACTGGGTCAAATGGAACCTCCAGTTTTAGTGGGGTTTTTTAGAAATCTTTGCACTGATTTCCACAGTGCTTGCACCAGTCTGCATCCCCACCAGCACTGGAGACGGGTTCCTTTCTCCCCACAGCTCCGCCAGCATTTGTTGTTGGTTAATTTCTTGATAGGAGCCATTCCTTCTGGAGTGAGATGGAATCTCTGTTTTAATTTGCATTTCTCGAATGACCAGCGATGTTAAACATTTTTTCATGTATATTTGCCATTTCTATTTCCTCACCGTTTTTGGATTGGGTCTCTAAATTTGAGGGGTCTGATATTTGAGTTTTTACATATTTTAGACAGTAGTGCTTTGTCTGATGAACAGCCAAGAAAGTTTTTCCCTGTGTCATGGGTTGTCTCTTCACTCTGTTGTTGGAGATAATTTATCATCAGCCAGAGAATAGTGAGATTTGTGTTTTTGTAATCCTAAAGGAGTCAAATCCATGTCATGACTTTGAAGCTGAGTGAAGTTTCTTTATATTGTGAACTTTCTTGGGAATCTAAAATAATACAGTGTTTATAAGTACTGCTTAATCTGGAACTCTATTATAATTGAAGTCACCTACACAAGAAAGTCATTAAGCCTTTATGGTTTAATGGACAGAGGGAATGCACTGCTAAATTTTTGTGTTAGACAGCAATTATTATTATTATTAGCATTTATCAGTGCACATTCTAATGAGTGATAGCTATCATCATTGTGTGTCGGCTTACAGAGTGCTTTACAAACATTGTTTCTCTTCATTTCTTCCGTACTACAATCCTACGAGTTAGTAACTTCTAGGACCAGCTCCCTCCTGTTTCAGAAAAGAGGAAAATAGCTTCAAGGAAGTTCAGTGGCATGCCTGGGACAGTCAGTGCTGTCAGAGTTGAGCGCTGTCAGCTCAGCTCCACAGCTCTGTTTTCTATGTCAAAGTGGTTCCTTAAACCTCGTTCTTAGATGTGCTGAGGGTTTTTTTCCCCTAGAAAGCCTAAGAAGAACATCTAAGAAAGTCTGTAAGCCCCAGGAAAGTATTCTGTGTCTTAAATATTAAAGCCATTCTTGGATATGACCTTCCACAAGTTTATTTCTGCAATTGCAGTCTCAGCCTCCAAATATCTTGAAAGAAGGAACATTCCCAACTTCTGCTCCCTCACCAATCACTCCTAAACTGCTACAATCTGTCTTGCCTTCAGCATTTTTTAAGCACTCTGCTGAAGTGATCTCCCATTGGCCAACTCCAGTGACATTTTCTGCAGGAAAATCACTTCGTTTTGCTGTTTGTACCTGCTGCCACATCCTTCCCTCTCTGTCCCTCGTGGCTTTCCTAAGGGTCATCAGTGAGTCCAGACAAACAAGGCCGTGCCCTCTGCTCTTGCTTCATCCTTCTTTTTTGGTCTGTGGCATTTAAAACTGCTGATCTTCCTCCCAGGCAAACTCTCTTCCCTTCCTCCTGGGGCTGCTGTCTGTTTCAGCTCTCCTGTAACCCATCAGACAATGCATTCCCTTCACCTCGTTGTCCCCTTGTTCTCCTGCTGCCATTACCATACCTGGGAGGCTCCTCTGTCCTGCTCACTGCCCCACCTTCACGACACATGGGCTCAACACTCACTTCAAATGCCATGTGGACCTCAGCTCAGACGTTTCTGGAGACACCCCAGATCCCGTTCTGCCTGCTCCTCACTTTCCCCACCTGCTGGCCTCACTCAGCCTTTACCCCAGAGGATCTAAAATGGGACTAACTTACTCCCAAAGTGCTCCTTCTGCCAGTGCTCTTGGGACACAGCAGGAATCCTATGCATCTTTTGGCGATCTTGGACCCATGTTCTATCACCCAATCAGTTTGCTACTGTCTTGTTTATATTTCCTTTTTCACATCCACCTGCTCCTTTCCGACTCATCTCTTACCTAAAGAGAACTCTGGTCTTTCATCACACTGCCAGAGTCCTCTACGAGTCTGTTCTAAATAAGGTTTAAATTCATATCACTGTCCCACCCAGAAATCTTTAGTGGCTTTCCATGGCTTGATTTTTTTAATGCGCTAAAAACCCTTCATGTCCTCCAGCCTTTTCTTTTCCCATCTGCTGCCTCATTCTCCCAAATTCTAACAGTCTGAAATGTGCACCTCTCTTCCCACCTTCTGCCTTGGCATCTGTTTTATCCATCCTCTTCTTTCTTCCATCTAGCTATATCCAAACTCTGCTTGTCTTTCAAATCTATGTGAGATATCTTCACTTCCATGACATCCCTCGATGTGAGTCCATTCTTTCTTCTAAATCCCAGGATACAGTGCCCTTCTTCTCTTGGGAACATGAGTGGTGCATTCTCCCAACCTCATAATAGTACCACAAAGGAGCTTGAGAAGGTCAAAGTTTTGTCATTCTTATATTCTAAACACATGGCCCAGAGTTGTTTCCCCCTACAGCAAATATCCTACATGTGTAACATGAAAGTTAGTCATGTTCTGAGAAATAGTCATTAGAAGAGTTTAAAGCTGAAAATCAGGACTTGACTTAGAAACTCACTTCATTCATGCGGGCTGCCTATAAATTGGTCAAATGAAGGCTCAGGCTCCTCTACACAGCCTTCAAAGTCTCTCTCCTGTGTACAGGCAGAGCTCAGTGTCCTTAGAGAGACACTGGCCCTGATTTCTCAATTAACCCCACACAAGGAAGGATGTTGTTGTGTTCCTTCCAGAACTCCGTAAGGGCTAAATCTGTGTCTGAGACCATCTGGAAGCACAAGCAGCTAAAGTTTGGGTCATAACTCAAGACTCTGTAAATTAAAGCTAAAATTCTGGTTGTAATTCCAGTTGTTCATATGTGAGGACAGTTATAACTCGAGAGTCCACTGTATGACGATTTTCTTGCTCCAGAGCCCCACTGTGTTTCTGACCACACTGTTAACAGACTCCCATGGATATTCGGTCCATTCCTGGAACAGTCACTCATTTTATTGTGTGCTGTGGAATTCTCCCCTGACAACATAAGAGTTCTTGAGGTCTGGGGTCTGATTATCTTTATCTCTATCAAATACTTAACTTACAGTAGATATGATACTTGTTATGGATAAGCAAGCCACTTACAGAAAGCCACTGAGTTCAGAAATATATTTCTTCCCTTCTACAAAATAATGTTTAGACCATTACTTTGCATTTCAGTGAGCTCAGGAAATATGCATTCAGTGTCTTAGAGGTGACACAACTCAGGAGTAAAAGGCAAATCTAACAATATTTTGAAAGTTGCTGAGATAGTATTCAGGAAATAGACCAAAGGGCCTGGGTGATGATTACATTTCATGGTTCGCAGCAGGTGGACATCTGTGGTCATCTGTGTTTTTGTATTGTTTGCACATGAAGGGTTGCTAAAGATCAGAAAATTCACACTACTGAGTTTTCTTCTTACTCACAAAGTAAGACCTGAGGTAGAACCATAATCTGTCATAGATGTGAGTAGTCATAGAAACAATGGGAACTGGATTTCAAGTGAATTGTTCCAACACACTACTAAAATCCAGAGAAAAGATAATGTTTTCTGCTTTTCCAGCAAAGCATTGAATCTCAGGCTGCTGACAGTATTCCAGGATTGATAGAATTATGCTTCTGGTTGGTTTTTCTTAAGATAGAAGCCCGTTTATACCAAGTTTCCTTCCCCATAAAGATAGTTGCTGAGGGGTATAGACAGAGAAGTCTCTGTCTCACCTTCCCCTGCTTAAGATCCATCAGTGGCTGCCTACTTGGCCTTCCAAATACTCCAAGATTGGTGTGGAAAACTCCTGTTTGGGCCCCGTGGTTCTGGCCTGGGTCATTCCTCACCACATCTTCCCTTCTGCCCACCGAGCTGCATTGCAGGACATTTTGTTTTCAGGTATCCTGCTGCCTTCACTTCAACCCTTGCTGTTCCTTCTCCCTGGACCCCTCTTCTATACTTCCTTGCCTTCCACTTGTTTTATAGATCCACAAACCAACCTGAGGGACCAGATGTTCCCAAGGAAGCAAGATGCTCTCTCTCTCATCAGTTACAAAATAAAATAGAAAGACCCATCCAAGTCAAGAAGTTTGTGACAAAATCCCTCGGATACATAAGACAGAACCAATCAACCAAGGCATATCTGCAATAGATAAGACAGCAAGAAGTGCTCTCAAGAGATAGAAAACAAGGGTGAGTGTAGAAAGGATTAGAGCTGGAGTGTCGAGCACAGTGGCTGGGGAGGGTATCATTGGTGCTAGGGATGATTGGGGCCGTATCTATAATCGGACACTAAGAACAAGAATCTTGTTCAAAGCTGGAGGTGATCTTGAAAATATTTAAAAGGAAATCGACCTCAGGATAGTTGTCCGGTGAGCCACTATAGCTCAGGAACTAAATTTGCTCTGCCAGACCTTTTTGCAGCAAGTTGATTTTTCAGCCGTTCTGTGTGCATTGTTATCTGACGAACAAGGACAAAGTATCCTATCTATAGTATCCTTCAGGTCAAACCCTACCTTTAAAGTCCATCCAGGCCCCGCAATTAGTATCATATCCCCTTAAGCCCTGCCCAGCTATCTCTGTCTGCAGCATAAGCAAACAAGCTGCTCTCACCAGGAGCTGTGCATTTGGTTTTGCTAAGAATCACCTAGGCAGAAAGGAGCTGCAAGCCTCTCCCTTGTGCCTAGATCTGGGATGGATATTACATGTGTGGAGCCCAGTGTAAGAGACTCCCACACCCGCAGTTAAGGAAAGCAGCTTCTGCCCTCTGTAGAAACAGTCTGTCAACACTACATGACATAGTCCACTCTGTGGACTTGTATGCCAGTCACTGGTTTCCCTCGTTAGCTTAATATGAAGTTGTCATTGTTTCCTTTGCTCTTTGGCAAACAAGGAGCCAGAGGTCTGTTTCCTTCGGAACCTCTACCTGAAGACTCCTAAGCACTCAGTAGAGAGCTAAAATCTGTTTATTCACCTCCTTAGTTTCTCCCTCTAGGAGAAACAATAATTGCATAAGATCATGATGAAGATCAACAAGAGACGATTTTGTTTTATTTTGATTGTTTGTTTAATTTTTGACACAGTGTTGCGCTATATAGTTCAGACTGGCCTTGAACTCACAACAGTCCTGTCTCAGCCTCCTGAGCTCTGGGATTACAGGTGTCCACACCTTACCCAGCAAAAGACAGCCCAGGAAACAGGCTTTGTTTTGAAAAGCATTTAGCAGAATCTCTAGATGTAAAGCAGTTAAGACAGTGAAGGGTGCACCTGGATCTCACTGTCTGGTCTTTTCAGCTCTTGGATGTTTTACATCAACAACAGAGCACACTGTCACTGGGCAGTATTACTAGGGGCATGTGTGGGTTGGGTGGAGACGCAGTCCTTACAGAAGAAACTACCATTTCAATGGTGATTAAAAATACAGCTTAACCCAGAGTGAAGATTGTCTTATACTGCATGGGAAGGGGTGAAAATAAAAAAGGGTAAGAAATCCACTGGGTTTGTTGGTTCAGAAACTCCAGCTCAGGGACAATTTTAGAATAGCTTTGTGCTTTGAAGTGTGGCTGCTCATTCCTATCCTGAATCAATCATTGCTTTTCTCACCTGACTTCCATACTATTGCTTAGAGCTCCACGTGTATCTAAATAGATATGCTTATACCCAGATGTGTTCTTTCTTTCTGATTAATCTTTTAAGAAATCTCCACAGTGGCTTCCTGACGGGACTGTCACAGCACTGTTCCCAGCCTGCTGTACATTGTGACCAACTCCTTGAAGTCAGTAGGCATCTTCCCTTCAGTCAAGTCTTAAGGAAGCTCCATGGCTTTGCCCACAGCCTGTGAGCTCAAAATACCATCCGAGGTCACTTGCAAGCTCTCTGTGGTTGAGGCCAAGTCATTTCTATAAAGAGGCTTTTGTCCTCAGTGCTTTTTGTTGGATTCTTCAGTGTGATAAAGACATCTATAGGATCTAAACGAACAGCAGGAAACATGACTTCCTCATTGCACGATTCAAAAGAGTCACAGGTGAATTATGCATATGGTATTATAAGAGCTTTTCAATTAACAATGGCAGATGCCACCCAGCGTTTCCTCCAAAAAACATTACAAAAAGTCTCCTTCACTACACATTCATTTTTTTCTTGACAAATTTCCACCCTGTGTCAAGGAGGGTTTTCAAGAATGCAGGCTTTGAGTTACAAACAGTTTAATGCAGAAGGAATGCCTACAATGTTTCCTAATGACTGTGGCTGAAAAAGAACACTGTTTTTCAACTGGGGCATTTAGGAGCCCCAGGTTATGTTCCTGTTTCTCCATGGACTGTCTGGGTGACATGAAGCCATCTCTGGTTTTCTGAGCCACCACAAACCCTTACACAAAGTGAGTCATGTGCACATTACATTCCTGTTTGAATAGTGTTGGCGATTGTTGGCAATGAGTTTTGAAAAGTTATAATTTACTAAATCCATGTTGTCTACATCTGACCATCTCACAACATCCATATCTACCAATGGTGCAAAACAGAAGGAAGGGACACCTGCCTGTGGAATCATCTGAAATGGCTTCTGGATCAGGGACCACATCTGTCTCAGGGTGGGCACTCATAGCTGATTGGGGTCAAAACTAGAAATGCATGCCTTTGGCTTCTTGGGATGGCCACGGGTCCTGAATACCACTGCATTCAAATTCCAGTGTTTAGAAGCCATTATTCAAATAAGTCAGAGCAGTCCAGGCATATTTCAGCAAAAGTGAGTCAGTATTTCAGTGGAAAGGATCGATCAATTTAGTGTCCAGTAAGAGAGTTTTCCAGACCACTATTTTCAGATTGAACTCTTTGGCATGTCTGTTGAGTACTCGTTTTAGAAGTACTCTGAGCTAGCTAGGGAATGTCAAATGTTTTAAAAGTTAAAAAGTTACAGATAGATGAATGTATGCATGGTTAGCCTACTTTCAAAGAGATTACAGATTGGCAAGAGTAAATTAATCTCAACGTAACATGATGAGTACTATGTGTAGAAGAGACCCAGAGGGGAACTGAATAAGTGTATCCAGGAAAATCTTTATAGTGACAGCAAATTTGAATTGAGTTCTTTTGATAGTTGAGTAACAGTATGCCAGGCTGAAATGTCTGAGAATGATATGGAGAGAAAGTGAGTATCAAAAACCTTCTGTTGCCTGGCATTCAGCCCACTGTGGGTTTGGGGTAGGATAGGAAAGATGAAGGACAGCTGAACATTACAGGTCGGCATCTAGACTTTCTCCTGTAAGTACCAGTGAGTATCAAGATCATATTTGCATTTTAGAATAGAAAGGAATCTTGGAAAAGAGCTGGAAAACAGGAAGCCAGTCAGGAGCATTTTGCAAAAGTTCACATGAGGAACTATGAGAGTTTGAACATAAGAAGCAGCCTACTAGTGGGTCACAGAAAAAGAACTTTTGAGGAGGGTGAACCAACAGTGCTTTTTGGTTTATTAAATGTAGCACAAAAGCATCTGTTGACTAAGTCAAGGATGATGCCATTGGAGAGAAAAATACAGAGAGAGCAAATGGACTTATCTCCAAGTGTAAGACTTCATCATTTGAAAGTTCAGGAACTCTTTTCAAGGAACCCTTTTTGTCTTAGATCAGATCTTCCTGGATTCCCCTAAAATATGGAGTGTGACAACACAAAATAAGGCCCTCAAGAAACACAATAAATTGAAATAGGGTAGAAAAGTATATCTCAAAAGTAAAAGGAGTGCACTTTTCTTGGCTGTGCTTTTATAGTTTTGGAGACTAACATTTTTTTTTTTGTCATCTACTCCCTGATCATATTTCAAGGTTTTGTTTTTACTCATCAGAATGACAGGAAGTTTTCCATGAGTGTTTCCTTCAAGTTTGGCCTCCACTTTATTTTCAGGACCAGGCGTCTGTTTTTCCATTTGCCTCCATGACAACCAAGTGCAGATTCCTATATATAGACATCTAGCGTCCATTGTCCCCGTGGCCATTGTGCATAATCTTGTGCATCCAGGCCAAGGAACTCCACTGATGATAGAAGACAAGGAGGTGCCAGAGTCCTTGGCCTGGAGACTTTCAAGGCATAATCAGAAGAAGGAAATAAAATATTGTAACTGCCTTTAAAGATTTATATTCCTCCTCAGACACTATCCAGAAGGAGTTTAAGTGAGTTACATTCTGAATCTTAGTTTCTAATAGTTTTCTTTTGCAATGATCCATAGATAGAGAATAGTTTTTAAGATCTTCCAAGAAAATTATTGGAAAGTTGCATTGGTGATTTGTAGTTTTTATTGTTGTTCTGGACGCCGTATTTCATTCAGTGTGAGCAGCACAAAAGAAACAAGAGTATTGAGAAAGAAAGTAAAATCAAGGCACTTAGTAATTCAGGCAGATCCTAAGAAATCTTTGAAAACAGGTAGACTTCTTGAGTCTGTGACTCATCTTGACCGTTCTATGCCATATACCTTTTTGAACTGAAAAAAGGTGTGTGGATATATGTACGCATGTGTGCATATTTGCTTTATGTTGTCTATGAGTTCAATCCAGTGAGCATTTTCTTAAACACCTGTCCCAGCAATTCTGGCCACTTGTGGCACTTCGGTGCTAAAAGTGACAGAAGTCCTTGCCCTTCTGGAGCTTACATTATATTTTGAATAGGCAGAAACAATACCATATTCAAATTTGTTACCCATAAATTCAATCCAGTAATCATTATCCTAATATCATAAATAATTGTAATGATAATTAAATTGTTTTAGGTTTTAAAAGAACCTAACAGATTATCTTCTCTAAAGATATTGGAAAAAATTATAGTAACCAAATGCAATATGAAATCTACCATTTTATCAAATTGTAAGCATATATGTTAACTGCATGCACGGTATTATATAGCAGATCTCTAGAACATTTTTGTCTTACCTTACTAGAATTCTAGATCCACTGAAGGACAGCTTCCAACTCCTCTCTCCCTAGTTAATGGCAACACATTCTACTCTGTCTCTATGAGTTTGACTACTATAGGGACTCCATCAAGTGGAATCATGCCAGATTTGTCCTTTTACAACTGTCTAATTTCTCTTAGCATATTATCCTCATTTCATCTGTTTTTAAGGTTGAACAGTACTCCATAATGTTGTTTATTCCCCTTTTCTGTTTACCTATTGGGGACATTTAGGTGGTTTCTCCCTCTTGGCTATTGCAGATAGTATTACAGTGCATTCGGGAGTGAAGTTGTCTCTTCAAGAAACTAATTTTAGTCCTGTGGGTGAATACCCAGAAGTAAGATTGCTGGGTTGTACCATATTTTCAATTTCCATTATTTAATGATCCTCTGTACTGTTTTCTATAGTCAGTACACCATTTTCAACAACAGTAAACAAAGATTCTTGTATTTCCAAATCCTTTAAAAATCACATATTTTCTAGTTTTTTGATGATGACATCTTAGTCAGGGAATCTTTTCTTTAAAACACCTCTTTGACACTTGCCTCACAAGCACAAAGTCCCAAGTCTGAGTCTAGTACTGGTAGAAAAAAATAAACCTAAAATATCTCAAGCATTTTATTTTCACTAAAATGTAAATAAGTTCCTTCAGGACAGTAACATGGGGCTATTCTGATGTAGTTGAAGATGAATCCTTTGGTCAGAATCTTCCGCATTTTCACTTCTGCATGAATCATATTCACTTATGTTACATCATGTGGTACCTCTAGTTTCAGTTTATTTTAAGTGAAATGAAAATCTAGACAGTAGAACAGAGTTTTTCCAAATTTTTGTTTTCAGTCTTTTAAAGTATGTCTCACCAAAACAGAATTTGACAGTGCTTTTTAGTAACTTTATTAAGCCTTCCAAAGAATTTAATGATGCTTTCTCAGAAATAACTTTTTACACTCATATTTTGTCCTCTTATTGGGTATTAATTATAAATGAGTAAGCATAGTAACAAATATAACCCTATAAAGAGGTTTTTGGAGGAAATAAAACTGATTCTTTGTAGCATTAACTGAACTGTTGAAATCAGAAATGAATGGGCCTGCTAAAGAGTGATACTGACACCAGCCCTGCCACCCCTGTTACTATTTATCTTCTTTGATCAGGATGTTCCAAAGCCTGGGCCATTGATCTGGCCAACTGTGTTGGGTGAAAGTTACCTGAGATAACATGAGGTGTAAATATAACATAAAGTATAATGAGGTAAGAGAAAAAATTGCAATGTGGGTGTATTGGCAAAGCATAGAAGAGAACAAAGAGTTCTGTTTCAATTGTTGGGAAAAGTTTTCACAGAGGAGATGACATTTCATCTGAAGGATGGGTAGGAATTTTCCAAGGAAAAGGAAGGGGGAAAATAGCAAATAAGCCTGACTATGAAGCATGTCTGGTGAAATATGTGAAATATGCAAAAAATTGGAAACTAACTAGAAATGAGGAGATAGACATGGGCCCAGCTGAAGATCTGTATGTATTGATGTAAGAAATGGAGACTTTACTTGGCAGGAACACATTATTGCATTATAATCACGTCAGTGTTTTTGATATGTACATTGGCCCAACTAGACTAGATTTTTAAGATAAATACCAGGTGACAGGAAAACAAGTGATGTTGGGTCATGAGATATTTCTCTAGTACGTGATTGAACGTATTACCACAGGAAAGGGAGAAGCCTGGCGACTTGAACAAAGAACCTCACAAGCTGATTTTGAACAAAAGCAGCCACTGACATGCAGAATGGAAAAGGATGTTTAGGCCAAAATTATCATTTTCAGTGTGTTGAGTGGTTCTGAAAAGTCTGTCAGATGTGAGGCTGGAAGCAGTGTCTGAGTCTGGGACGAAGAACTTATGTCGTTGCAAAACTCCAGTTTCCCAGTGCAGCAGAGTTCTCTGTTCATTGCAGGTTCCCAGGTAACTGTCACTTACACAAAAAAATACTTGAATTATTTTTGTCCTTTGCCTAAGTTTATAGGCAGTTACATAATAGAAATTGCATGCCACTCCAAAAATTTTCTGTCTAATGATTAAAGTACATCTTTAGCTGCTCTTCATGTTATCATTATAGTGTTCCTCAAGATTTCTGTAGTTTCTTGACTAGAGATACTAGATTATTTTCAACTTATTTGGGTACCATGCCTAATCCCCTTACTTTAGCTATCTACATTATTTGTGGTTAAATTATCCACAGGTACCATTCTATCTCTGGGTGTTTGTGCTACTGATATTTGGTTGCTAAATAGTCTGCTTTTTTGAAGAAAATTACAATCCATGCATTATAGCCGTGCTTTGGTTCACAAATTTAATTCACTCTACTACTATAGGGAAGATGGCTGGAGTCATGTTCATCATTGGATGTAGAGTTTGTAAATAGACCCAGAATTTTGCCAAATGCTTCTGTTCCTAAAGCAAATTGTTCATGAACAGAAAAGTTTATGAACCAAGGTACCACTGTATTATATTTTGAACTTTCCAAACCATTTTAGAACCTAAAGACTTTAGAGTGTGCCTCACACAACCTACCCAGCCTTTGTTTCTTTTTTTTATTTTAATTCATCCTTCTCTTCCTCTAGTCCTTGTTTTTTTGCTGTAGAGAAATCAAGTCATAATGATAAGAATATAGTTGTTTAGGCCCAGAGATTTAGCTCAGAGGTGCTGTGCCTACCTTGCAAGCACAATGTCCTGAATTTGATCCCTAGTACTGGGGTGTGGGTGGGATATAGATGTTTAATTTCTGTTTGATTTTTCCAAAATGTATAACTTTTCAGGACCAGCCTGAACTATAAAGCGAGACCCTGTCTCAAAAAGCAAAAAAAAAGTATAACTTTAAGTGACAATGTGGTAAATGGAGCATTTCAGTGTCAGCAAAGCTATTGATCTCATTAATTAGCACAGTGATTAATACCAGTCACATTTATTAAACTTGGTTCCTTGGACTTTCTCTTTCTTACTCTATTCATCAAATGCAACTGATTTTATCTTTTTCCCTCTCACCTCTTTGTAGGGATGAAGTCTTACTATCCTAGGTCAGGTCTATTAGATGCTCAATAAACACTGGCCGAATGGCCAGCTGTAGTGATGCATGCCTCTAATCCCGGCACTCCAGAAACTGAGGCAGGAGGATTCCCGTGAGTTCAAGGCCAGCCTGCGCTTCATAACAAGATCTTGCCTCAAAATACAAAAGCAGACACACAAAAGATATTTGCTGAATGAACCCATTTCAGGTAGTCATTTACCCCATGGTCACCTCTAGAAGTTGTTTGCCTAAAATTCTTTGTCTATTTTTTCCTAGTACTTGATTCACACTAAACCTCAAGCCTGTCCCCTAAGCCTGCAAGGAAGTCTAGCTCAGCTCTAACTGAGTGTGGTTGCTGGCACTCTTGCCACCTCACTCGTCCCCTCACAGCCTCTCTGCAAAGCTGCAGAAAGTTGGGAATCGATCTCCGGTATGGCTTCCTTTTTGCATCACTCAGGGTGCAAGGTGCTGTCCTCTGCGGCACTATTCACGGCCCAGTTGATTCTTAACTCTCCCTTGGGTCTTCCTTAGTTTCACAGTAGTTAAATTCTCCTGGCAATGTTCATTTGTTCTTTTTGTCATCTTCATTCCTTCAATCAACGGAGTAATTGTGCTCGACATGAGGAAGGACTGTATTTTGGTAATAGTCAACTGCTCAGCTCCTCGCCCTAAGAAATCTGAGTTCTAGAGGGTGCCTCACATCCTCTTTGACTTGAGTCCCCGCATCCAGCACATGATCTGGCACCAAGACAGTAGCAACTCAACGCTGTGGACTCAGAACTGTGGTCCTTAGAAAAGCCTCGTTCTATCGTGCTTCCATTTCCGTTTATAAATCAAGTCTCTTGTGATTGTTTCCAGATTGGCTAATTTGGGGAGAAAAAAGGATAACAAACCAAAGTGACAAAAAACCCTGAAGTTGATTTTCACCTGTGTTTGCCTGGTATTCTGAAGATCCAGAATGAAACTTTCCACTTCTCCAGGAATATAAGTGAGAGGCCTGGGAGAGATCATCCAGAACTCAGCCCCTTCCTGATCTGAAATCTGCCATTCCAGAGGCACCTAAAGCACTTACCTCCATTCACATGTCTTTTCACAGCCAAATCCTACTTGAATTTTAGAGCATTGTTTTTTGAGGACAACTGATCTAGTGTCTAAGTAAAGTTTGACATTTAGAAGGTTTCCAGTTCTGGGTATTTGCAAGGCTTGCCTGCAAAATATGCTCCTAGAGATGTCTCCTGATTTTTATAAAACAGTTTGAAATTTTGGTTCTCCTTTTTCTTTATCAAGAATCTTGCTGTGTTTATTATTTTCTATATGCTCTGAAATGTGTGAGTGCTGTGTTTTTTCTAATGGGCTTACTGTCATTTTCTTAACTAGTTCAACCTCGGCAATACCACTTTCTCTTCCTCCTCTCTCTTCTATTTATTGTTGAAAGAACACTCATATCTGTCATTCCTCTGGTTCATGTCCTACATCCCTAGAGTCACTTGGGGTGTAAGTGCCTGATAGACAAGGCTCCAGTGCTACACTCAGAGACCTTTGTTCAAATTCTGCCTCTGAAGGTGAGGTAGCTGTTCCCAACCCTACTCAGCTTTAGCCACCTCACAGGTATAACTGGAGAGTGAACCCAATTAGACCATACATCACAGCTGTGAGAATTAATTGTTGACTGCTCCATATATTCCAAATCTTATAGCCATATTAAAATTGTAATTTGTCCCTGATTTTACAAAATATAATTCTTTTCTTATTAGAGACATTCAGTGAAACAGTTTACCATAACATAAGAAAATGTAATTTATAAAACTTTGCAGATACATATATATTCACCAATATATATATAAAGTCACAAGTCAGGGCATTAAAGTTTTCTAGACAGCATGTTTCAAGGCTGATTGGATGGAAGTGTGTATGTCATTGAGCCATGACTTGTTTTCAGAAGGTGAACACCTTTAGTCTTTGCTGCAGGTTCCCTGCAGACACCACTGGCCCTGTGCATGATGAGTGTAGCTTTCATGACCTGCTGTTGGGTGCAGAATTTCCTCCCAAATCTGCACCCATGAGCTTCAGCTGCTGTTCTCCCACATAGCCAGCATTGCCTCTGCAAACTTTCTTCCCTCAAACTCAGAATGAAACAGAACAGTCCTAATGATGATTTTTAACCCGTGTGGATGCCCTTGTTCAGATCATCTGTTTGCCTTTCTAACCTGGGCACAGAATGACCCCCTTCCTGCTCTTGGGCTTGGGCTTCCTGAGAGAACTGGAATTTCATGTTGCTTAGCAAGGAGGCTTTTTTAAGATTGGTGGAATCATCCACACTCACATCTTTGTCACTTTAGTGCTCAGAGTGCTAAAATCGTACATTATTCACCAACTGTAAGCGTATGGGGAGGGGTGGGGGCTGAGAATCCCAGCACCAGAAAGGAAAGGAAAATGCTAACAAAATCTGTAAGCTGTAACCTGGGCATCATTACAGATGTATCATCAGTGCTGGGATTTGCTTTTTTTTTTTTTTTTAAATATACCCGTCCACCTGATTTTAACAAGGAAGAAGAAGCAGAGTTATAACATAGACACCTACAGTGGTTCCTTTTTTTTAATTGAATTCTTTATTGGTACAGTTTATATTGCCATTTAAAGACAGTGATGAGTTTCTTGGAATGCTTTTCCCAAGATTCCTGTATTTTTATTTCTATACCATATAAATACCGGATCAAAATTTAGAATTTGTTTTCTTTTTTCAGATGGATGAAATCATCCCCGATAACAGACCCCAGAGATAAGAAAAATGTGGTACATAAAAGATTCTCCTCCTAGAGTGCATCGTCTTAGATGAATGAATGCATGGGTTGAGTTGGGGTGGGCAGAAGAATGGGGAGACCCAGTTCCTTGACACTGGAGCCACATATCTCTTCATCACTGTGCTGTGAAGAAATCGAAGCTGTCAAATGCTTGGGGTCTCAAGTGTGTGGCAGTGTCCGTACAAACCCGTGCAAGACATTCCCTGAGGGGTGTGCCAGGCCGCAGACCCCTGTGCACCACTTACCTCGAAGCGGTAACCACTTACCACTCCTAGGGATGTTCGTGTTGGCCCCGGGGTGGATTTATGGATTGTGGACAGATCCCTAGCAGCGGAACCTGACTTGGGCTTTGTTGGTTGTAGATTTTCCATTCTGCAAAGCTAAGATTGCACATTTGGACCAACACTAGCGGGAAGACCCAGCGTTTCCAGCGATGCTGGCCAGCCAGGCTCACCTGCAGCTCAAAACTGGCTTAATGAGAGAGGCTGAACGTACACACTACCCTTCATTGTGTGTGTTTTAAGCAGAAACTTGTTTCAAGGGCTTAAATAGAAAACACCTCTGAACAATCCACAAAATGATAAATAAACCTACTATTGAAAGAAAGAATGAGAAGTTGACAGTGGGATTATTGTGGTTCTGAGTGGGTTCATCAGTGAAGGTAGAAGAATAAAGAAAAGGACATAAAAGAACTGGGTAAAATGAATTCAGTTGTGTCATTCCTTTCTTCCTTTGTGTTCCATTTACACCTGGTAATGAACCTACGGAGGCTGGAGAGACTGTTCCACTTTTAGCGTGTGCTCGCATGTGTGGGTGGACGCACCCCAGTGTAGCAGAACTGTTTACAATTTCCAAGGGGTTTTCTCAGTTTTGAGGACCATGTACTGAGGAAGGGGCAGAGAACAAAGAGAGAAAGTACCCCCCTATTTGAAACCAGGAAGAGGTGGTCCCATAATCAAGGAGGCTGCTCTGTCTTTGTTTTGCTTTTCCAGGAGGCCATAGGGATAGATGGTCCCGGTTTCATCAAATACGAGTTTTGCAGAATCTTCCATGTCCCACCTCAGGGAATCATGCTTTGGAAGATTAAGTGTCCGTCAAATCAGGAGGAGGTTTGCACAGTTCCGCTCTCCTTTCCCCCTTGCCTTCTGAAGGGCTTAAGAAAAGAGCCCTTTGTTTTCTTTTCAAGGAAAGTCACACTGAAATTCTTGTGTGTGGTATTCACAGTCCTCGCCTGTGTCTCTCATAGGCAGCTGTGGGTTTTGTAGGACAGCGTTGAATTCTGAACCTCATGTTCAAAGCAGGGTACTGGGAAAAGGTTCAAGACCTCTCTTTAATTTTTCTCTCTCCTTCTTTTAAATTTTTTCTGGTTCTACTTTCTCTCTACCTTTTTTTTTTTTTTTTTTTTTAGCATGAAGAAGGAGCTCTGAGCTCCCCCTTCTCCCATGCAGATCAGGTTTCTCCGCCACATGCCACTGAAACTCCTCAGGGTTAAGATGTGTGCCTGTCATTTCCAACATTTTCCTCAGAACTGCAAACTTTAAAATACCTTTCAGAGCACTTGTTTGGAATCTCATTTTGATGGGATTTATGAGCAAATCTCCATCTTAACGCTGAGTAAGCTTTAAGCATCCATTTCAGGAGAACACTATCAGACTTTTATATTTTAAAATTTAAATCACTTGACTGTGATAGCAAGAAAACATTTTTATATCGATGTGAGTGCCATGTACTTGGACATTTCTGTTAAAGACTGATTTTTCTCAAAGCTTCGGTTGGTGTAAATACTTCCGGCCTGCCGCAGCCCTTCCCTTCCCTCGTAGACTCCTGAGCACTCACTGCGGGTTTATTTATCTCACCTACAAGGACGGGTATTCAGCGGCAACAGTTTCCTTCAAATCAAGCAGTTTACTTTCTTCCTTTGCTTTGAAACCTTTAACCTCAGAATCTTATTTTTAAATGCCGTGAGCCCTCAAAGTCAGAGGCAAAGAGGCAGCACTTCCTCCCTACGTGGTTTCCCAGATCTGCATCATAGAATCTAAGCAACGATGAGAGATGGGACCATAGCCCTCAGCCTGAAAATACTCAGAACTCAGATGATGCTGGCAAAAGGATGCAAGCTTTCAGTTAGAGGGGAGCAAGCTCTGGGCACCGGCGGTTAGTAGTACTGTCGATGCTCTTGACGTGTGCTGGAGTCTTACATGTGCTCACCGCACACCAAAACAGGATCACCTTGGGGTGGGGACAGGTTTGTTAATTAACCTGTCATCGTTTCCGAGGGTCAGCATCTATCGGATCATCACGTCGTACACCTTAAGTACAGACATTTTTAATTTGCCCATGTGAGACTGAGGGGAGACCTTAACACTGGGGTTTCCCGAACATCAGCCTCTGCTGTGTTCTCTGTGCCCCATGTCTTGTGCCCATCTCTCCACAGACTCCTCCTACTCTGAACCCCCCGACGTTCAGCAGCAGTTGAACCACTATCAGTCAGCCGCCCTGGCCAGAAACAACAGCCGCGTCAGCCCTGTGCCTCTTTCTGGAGCTGCTGCTGGTACTGAGCAGAAAGCTGAAGCTGTTCTTCACTGCGAATTCTGTGAATTCTCCTCTGGCTACATCCAGAGCATTAGGCGCCATTATCGAGACAAGCATGGAGGAAAGAAACTTTTCAAGTGCAAAGACTGCTCCTTTTATACAGGCTTTAAGTAAGTGGCGTGAAGAACAACTGTAAGAAACAGTGGCTGCCCCTGCTCCACCCCTCACTGCATTCTTCCCTTATACTTTACTAGCTGGAGCTCAGGGAAGGCCGTGCCCATTGGGATGATGTGGAGGTTGGGTCCAGGCTTCACAAAAGGAGGAAGACTACTTTGGGATTTGTGGAAAGGATGAAGAGCTGTGTCAGAACAAATGAGTTTAAAAATCAGAGCAAATGGGCTCGCAAACAATGGGAAATTGCAACAAGGAATTTCTCCGGCCCATTGCGTAGAGAAGTATTTTCCCTTCAGAGAACACCCCCTTCCCCAGTTTATATCCGGTATGTATATACTTTGAAAGCAAAGTTAGGAGAAAGCATCCGACAATGCTCCCCTCTCTACTCTTCTTGTGGAAAATTCATCTTTTACACTGTAGTACTGAAAGAAACAGATTTGAAATCCTAGTACTGCAGAGACAAGGCTTGAACCATCGTAGGCAGAAATGTCCCAATCTAGCAAAAGATAATCCACACTTGCCTTGGCTCCTGTGTGTGACAGATTTGGCAGACTCAGTGAAAAATCTCTCAGCACTCTCCTGCGGCTCAGTCTCATCCTGTGAGGTCCCATTTAAATTGGTGGTGGCACGGGTTGAATGTGGAGCCTGACTGCTCAAGTTTGAGTCCCTGTTTTGGGAGTCAGTTGGTGGGTGTGTGCCCTGAGAGATAAGTCACTAAATATCTCTGAGTCTCCACTTCCTTATCTGAAAACTAAAGCTGGTAATAATACCTACTTCATAGGATCCTTAAGAGTAGTAAATGAGTCCATGTATCCAAAGTGTTAGAATAAGCACTGATGAGCAGTATGTATTTTATGATCAACAGAAACATTATGATAACAACACCAATACTATACTTAATGTTTAAAGCAGTTATTATCTACTCCTGTTGCAATCAGGACCTCGAACTTAGACTATCTCAATACGGGCTTTTCCTATAGAGGCAGTGAGAACTAGTCTTCATGTCCCATGAGAAAGATGAATTAAAAGAAGAAAACCTTTTTCCCAAAAATCTTAGTTGCTGGATTTGATGGGACTTGTTATGTCTCTGACTGTTAATTTGGTCCATTACTTTTCACGTGAATATGTTTGTAATTTAGAACTGAGAGCAGGCTAAGGACAAAATGACCAGGCTGACTGCCAATGCACGTTTCTCCAGAGAAAAGCACACAGTCTGATAAGAAGGAACCCTGACCCATTAAACTCTAGGTTTCTTCCATTTGTTAGAGACATGTAGGGGTTTATAAATACTGAGTTAAAAGTCTGGAGAAAGATGTGACAGGACCTTGAAGCTGGTACAGCTCAGTGAACTACGTAGACCTATTCATCCATCATCATCAAATAGTCCTTCTGCCAGCATGATGAGAAACATTTCTCTTGGGGATTTGGTTTTCATGCTATTAATATGCAATTTCTAGTTTCCATGAAGGTGTGACCCCTATTATTTTCTAAATCAAGCCCTGATCTCAGCCAACTGGCAAAATTCCAAAACAATAAAAAATAAAAATAAGTAGTAATAATAATATTTTCACCATATTTGTTTATTGACTATTGGTGAGTGACCAAAGAACTTGTGGTTCGCAGACTTGTCTGATAACTTTATTTTTTGGTTCCTCAAGCATGAAAGTTACGCTTGTTCCACTGTGGTGCATTTGCTGGCAAGAGATGTGTGAAAGGAGTAACCCCTCGTCAGAATCACCACCTGTCTCTTCAACCTCTCTCCTAGATCTGCTTTTACTATGCACGTGGAAGCTGGGCATTCAGCAGTTCCTGAGGAGGGCCCCAAAGATCTCCGCTGTCCTCTCTGCCTCTATCACACCAAATACAAACGCAACATGATCGACCACATCGTGCTGCACCGAGGTAACCTTCTTCCTTGTTTCCTTTGGGTGCCAATGGGAGGAACGCACAGTGGTATTCCAAATACTCTCTCAGGAATACAATAGTCCCACTCCTGCCTCGCTTTCTTGTTCTTCCAGGTAAGAAACCATAGTGCTAAGCACCATGACAGCCCACAGAATAAAAACACCTTCCTGCTGAAAGGGATTCCTCCAGCTGGAGGGAGGCAAAGGGGATGGGTTCTGCAGCGAGCACCTCCACAGGGCACATTCTGAATCCTCTGCTGTGCACAACCATGTGTAGGGTGCACCTGAGGAAGGAGGGAATAAATGAGAGACGAAATGTGTGGGTGAAAGCAAATGTGATGCTTGAAGAGCTACTATATATGCTTGTAAACTGCTATTTTGGGAACGGTCAAAATGATGACTTCCAAAGCAAAATGTAGAATTTCCCTTGAAATGGACAGAGAGAAAGAATTCTTTTTTTAAAATTAAATTCTTTATGGATACATTTTATAAACAGCTCACAATCACACTCACCATTGGAGAACTTGTACCAGTATATGACACGTGTTAATTCTCACTATTACCCATATCCCTACCCACCCCACAATACCCCACCCCCTATATACATGGTCTTCCTTTTCCTTTTCAAATCATATTTATTCTTTCCCCTCATTACTTTCCCCTACTATATTCCCTTTGAATATTTCCTATTTCACAAAATCTATCATACATTCTAGAACTCATTTACATTTACAGGTCCCAATTCTTAAAAAATAAAAGTGGCCTGATATATTTTAAGAAACCCATAGAATGAACACTGAACTGAAATTCTTGTTTTGAGTTCTACACTATTTAACCTCTTACCTATAGACATGATTATACCCAGAACATGGTGCATAAAGAGTTGATCCAGAAATGCTGGTTCTCATTAGTCAATAGGATCATGTCTCTTAAGTTCACTTTGGTTTTTGTTTGTGTTGAGTTTACCCTTGGTCAGTTAAAACAACGTTCAACGCCAAGCTGCTTTTGCATTGGAAAGGATGCAGTTTCTATAAGAGCTGCTTTATCCTGAAAAGATTCAAGCTTCAGGGAATTGAGAAAATTCCTAGAGTATCTATTGCCAGTCTTGCTTTCCATTTCCATCCACTGATCTTTCCCTTTCTTCTCTGTTCCTTCTCTCCCTCCCTTGCTTTCTTCCTATCATACTTCCTTTGCTTTTAACCCTGGGTAGCTTTTCAGCATTTATCATGCAGACCTCAAAAGGAGTGGATGGCATCTGCTTTCCCGCTGAGCTGGCCTTCACTGGGTGGAACCTCAGTGTGGGGGAGGGGCACTTGTAGAGTGTCTCCTGTTTCCCCTGAGCCACTGCCTTGGTCCAGTACATGCTGTGGCACACACACATGTGCTCCAAATTGCAGGGGAGTCTCCACATTTAGGATCCTCGGGTTTCCCTTCTCCCTGTTGCACGCTAATGAGACATGAGATTGCCGCTGGCTAGAATGGCTACCTGCAAGCTGGGAAAAGCAGCACAGCAACATTTAGGCAGGAATTCTTGGCCTGAGTGGTCCTGCCTGGTGTTCCGCTTCAGTCACCTGGCTTCCGGTCCTCTGGCCCATGTGTTGCAGTGGCTCAGTTCCCTGTCAGAGCTTGGGTGGAGGCCATTAGTGGTGGCACTGCCAAGCTAGAGAAACGGGGAGTCCTGCATTTCTGTGGTTGGTTTCCTTCTTTCCCCATATTGCTGCCTGGTTGGCTAAGAGCTGTGTTGCCTACAAAGCCCAATGACTTTCCTGGGCTGAGAATTCAAAAAAAAAGAAACAAAAAGATGAAACACTAAGACCACGATGAAGGGCTGGTTATGCGTCCGGTCGCTTCACCTTCCATCAGTGTGAGCAACAGCTGTTTTATGTGTGTGCAACTTGAGACCAAGAAACACTTTTGCTTTTTATTTTGTTTTTGCCTTTTCAGTGAATAGTATTTATTCGTGGTCTGCTTCATTTCAGAAAAGATTTAAGATAGCTTAAGTACATTCTTGCAGAGCTGTACGATTAAATACAATGGAGGAAATTAAGGTGAATGTGAAATAAATGAAAGCAGTAGAGAGTGCAACTGAAAAGATGAAAAGGGTAGTCAAGAGTTTGGAGACTTGGTGGGTAGACAGTAGACTGATACCTGTCAATAATGGGCTTCAGATTGGGCCCTGAAATCTCCACTGCCATGAGAGGGAAGAAAACAGTGTTGTCTGGGAAATTTTCAGAAATACCAGATACAGAAACCTGAAAGGAATTTCTATAATAGGTTCCCTGAAAAGAGCAACAGTCTCAATAGTATATATTCTACTCACTGTAAATATAGTATAGGTCGAGTAGCCCTTATCCGAAAATGCTTAGGGCCAGAATTACTTCCAGTTTGGGAACTTTCAGCTTTTGGAATATCTACATAGAGTTTACTAATCCAAAACGCACCAAAATCAGAAGCTTATTTGAGCATCAGTGTGATGTTGACTTTCAGGATTCGGATGTTCGCATTAGAGGTACTCAGTGCCTTAGTGTGTTCCATAGATCCAACCAGAGCTGCAATTACTTAAGTCATCTAACCGGTAAGCAGGGAAGACCTGAGTCAACTTCAGTCTTTGGATCCCATGTTCCATCACATCGCTTGCCACTGGTTGTTTATAATCCCTTCTGTTTAGTTACAGAGCTAATTTTTCTAAGTCTCTAAATATTCCCCTCCTGAAGGTCAGAGGACTGAAACCTGAAGCTAACTTGAGCATTTGAGAATTAGTAATAACGTCAGTACAGCAGAGGATACATTTAGTACTTACTTGGTAAAATACATTGTGGTAAGTGATTTATACCCTGTCCTACAGATGTCTCAGAAGACCCTGTGTGGTGGTGAATAGGAAAGTTCAGAAAGGGTACACAGCTTAGGCTTAATGTCACACATGATTCCCAATAACCCACCTGAGATCTGAACCTGGGTGTATATGGCCCACAGACCTTAGTTTTAAAGAAAGCTACCACTTTCTCAATCTGGGGAAGGTGATGTTGCCCTGTCAGATATTCTAGGGCTGCGGCAGCTGGGTCTGGAGCCAGAATTATCCATGGTCCTGGGGGTCAGGGATGAGGCCCACTGATGTGCAGGTTGCAGAGAACTGCAGAGCAGTTGACCCTGCCGTCTGTACCACCCTGGCGTGGGTATTCTCAGCTCACAGAGATTGCTCCATGGGAAGCTGGTCTTCACACATCAGGAGGCAGGTTGGATTTCTACTTGCCTTACAAGTCCCCGTGAGGGCTGATCTCAGAGTAAGAAGATATAGCGTCTTCTACAACCATGCACTTCCAACTCCAAATAAACGTCTTTGTTCTCTAGGATCTCCAGGATGAGATTGTCCTGAGGTTTTGCTTGATGAAAATATTAGGGATAAAAGGATAGAAAAAACAACTTCTGAGCTAGCTGAGACAGAGCTACTTACTGCTGGCAAGAAGTTTCCATCACTTTTTGTCCGAACATATTGATATATTTAAGTAGGGAGAACAGGGAAGAGAGTAAGTTTCACTTGAAGGAAATCTGAATGAGAACTAACCAAAGATTTGTGCTGGCTCTGGCAAAAGAGATACTATTTGCTCACGCATTCAGCAGATGCTCATTATTTGCTTGTTCCATGCTTCACCATGGTGGGTTGTTAGGTCACAAAGGGGTGTAGAAAATCCAGGAGCCATCTCCTTGAGATGAACATGTTCACAGTAACTCCAAGACAATGAGTGCTAAGTATCCAGCCCTTGTGTTTCTTTTCTGATAGAAAAAGGTGGTAAAGATACCTTCTAAACTGAGCCATTCATAATGGTTCAGCAGTCAGATAGAACTCCAGATGGAGCATATTGGTTTCCCATGGCTACCATAATAATTGACTACCAAGCTGGAAGCTTGAAACAATGTATTCTCTTACAGTTCAAGGGCCTAGAAGTACAAAATGAAGATGTTGACGGGTTTATGTTCCCTCTGAAGTTGAAAACGGAATTGTCCTTAACTTTTCCTCTCTTTTGATGGCATCCTGGGTTCCTCTGCACCCTTGGCTTGTAGCTGCGTCACTCCAAACTTTGTCTCCATCGTCTTGTGACCTCATTCCCTGTGTTTCTGTGTCTCCTCCTCTTTTAGAACACCAGTTAGTGAATTCAGGGCCCTCTTTGATTCAGTATAACCTCATTTTACCTAATTACATCTGTGATGGCCTCATGTCCCAGTAAAGCCACTCGCTGAAGTTTCAGGTCGATATTTTTTTTGGAGGCAGTATTTAACCCACTACTTGAGGGGAAGAGCTAACAAATCCTTGAGGTTAGTGGAAGCAAGAAAGATATGTTTACAGAACTGTAGCACCCTGTCCTGGTGCCTGAAAAGAATATAGCGATACCAGAAAAGTATGTTCTGGCTACATTATGGAGGACTTGGACACTAATATAGGCAATGGATTCAGGAGACAAACAGAAAGCCAGGACCAGTTTTGATTAGATTGTCAATGAGACACTTGTTAAATACAGTTTAACAAAAGTAGAAGCAAGGGATTGATGGATTCATACTTTTCAGGAACTGTGGACATCAATCTGATCAACATTTCGTGAAACTGGCCGTGATTTGATGAGTTTAATTAGGAAAATTTACGTTGATAGTAGAACTTACAGTCAATTTTCTTTGATTTGAGAAAAATATTTGTCGGACAATCATATGCTGGTGGTGTGTGTCTGTGTGTGACTGCAGAATGAACCCAGGACCATGCGCATACTAATTAAATAACTGTTTTAAGCTCTTGAGTGGACACAGCCATGAAGATTCAAGCAAGGCTTGTACACCGAAGGAATTTAACTGTAGTAAGAAAACAGACAATAAATCGGAGAATAAGTAGTTTCATGAGCACGTTTCTGTTCATATATCAAGTAAGAACAAGATGCCCCATTCATAGCTCCATGAGCCTAAAAACTTGGGCACAGATTAAATTTTAGGGATGAAACACAGTTTTGCCAAATACTTACAGTGTTATTCCCTAGCTGTATAATTCTTGTTCCTGGTATCCTAATATCTTATTATACAGTAGAGAGATAAGTGCTAACTGTATCTAAACTTTGCAGACAGAAGGAGAGAACAGACATTATCTTCCCTAATTTATTTGATCCTGTCATTTTTCTTCTGAGATTGCCAGTCTTTTTTGTATTTAGTAAAATTACATGCTCCCTTCCAACCTCACCAAATACCTTTGGTTGTTAGAATGAGAGGTCTTTTTGTTCTCGGTTCTCTCTAGTTTGAGCATAGAACCCTGGTTAACATCAAGACTTAGTTCTTATTACCAAGAGCAGTTTTGCTTGTATTTATGTGTATCTCTTTATGGTTTTATTTTAGGATGATTAAAAAATTAATAGTACTGTTTTCTTGATGACTTTTGTTTGTTTAGACTTTGCTAAGAGTAACAGATGGCCCAAAGAGGGACTGGGTTTCCTGGGGTAGTAGTTGGTACACCAACTTTGTCCAAGTGAAGGATTTCTAGCATATTCTGGGGGAAGACATGTATTGTGGTTTGCTTCACAGAATTTTTACTTGTTGATTTTGGACGCCACCGAGATATGGTCCTTTGCTGACTTAAAGAGAAGTGACTCCCTGTAGTTTCGATTCTGCAGCTTTTTCCACTGAGCTCCATGTGTCTTAGTGGGGCTGCTTCTCAGCTCCCATGGGACCTTCAGACACGGGTGCTCCAATGCAGTGTTCCTCGGGGCCAGCCCCCCCAGGCTTTCTGTTCCACTGCAGCACCAAGCATCTTTTGAGGAGGAGGAGATGAGAGACACAATCCATCTTATAGTCAAACTGGTGAAGTCATAATATTTTCACAGGCAGTGCTGGAAGCTGAGTCACAATGAGTGTGATTCAGGCCTTGATTTCATACCCAAGGTAATTTTGAGAGGTGTGAAGTCAAGAGAGACCCACAGTTGTCACTGCCCCCACAAAAAAAAAGCCCTGAACGCCTAGCTTCTGTAGCCAAGGCAGGACCTGGAAACATTCCAGCCTTTAACTTTATGTCCTTGACTTGTTTTGGTAATGAATAACCTCATTCAGAAAACGCTGTGTGTCATTTGCCTACTTTTTAGAGTTTGTCTTTTTCTTTTTTACTTTTTCTTTTTTTTTTTCCTTCATCTTGGTCATCTTAGCTGTTTTTAGAAAGGAAGGAAGGTTAACTTTTTCTGAAACTAATGTCATAATAAAGTACCCTGCAAGTTAGATACTCAGTATATTGGTGGTATCTTAATTTGGAAATGGAAAGTCACATTTCTGAGTAAGCAAGTGGGGAAATGACCTTTTAGCAGTTCCAGAACATACCTTACTTTAGACAGCTGTAGCTTTTTCCTGTTCTAAAATATTAAGGATAAAGACCACAGGTACAGTATATACAAGCTAGAGGTTCCCAGGATGTTCATAGGAGCGTGGAGGAGGTGGATGCTAGTGGATTTCAGATCTGTGCCCCCAGACTGCCTACCCATGCTACCAGAGATGTGCCTTTGAGGAAGTATCTTAATCACGTCTCAGTTTCTACTTCAACAAACTAAATAAGATAAAGCTTACTTTGTAAAGTACTACGTGGAAAAGAAGTCATAGAACACCTAACTGTGCTTCAAATATGGCAGGCACTTCATACATTAAAGTGTGCATTAGTTATTACTTCAACTCCAATGCTTTACTCTGCATATTCATGACTGTGTAATGTTCACTGAGACACACATGGTGAAATTGGAAGCTGCAGAGGAAACTAACCACCCTGGTAGAGGAATTGAAAAGGAGACTCATAAAAAAAAAAAGTTGAAAAAGCCGATTATTTACAATGGAAAGTGAAGACAGAAAGGGACAGAATGACTGTCTCTGACATGTTTGGGTCCCCATTCTGTGGAAAGCTATAGGTAACTGTTCTTCTTCTCCACTGAGGTCAACAAAACCAAGGCAGGTAGGACTGGCCAGGGCTGAAGAACTCATGAGAAAGCAGTAGAAATGACACCATAGGGCCAGAGATTTAGCTTGGTGGTTCCGATGCCTGCCTAGCAAGCGCAAGATTCCTGGTTCAATCCCGGAAACCACATACAACAGTACCGGGCATGGTGGCTCTCACCCATCAGCAATCAGTACCACACACCACAGTGCCAGGTTGGTGGCTCATGCCGGTAACCCCAGCATTTGGGAGGCAGAGGCAGGAGGACTGCTGAGTTCAATGCTTGCCTGGGGTACATAATGGGCTCAGGCCAGCCTGAACTGCAAAGCAAGACCCTGTCTCAAAAAAAAAAAAAAAAAAAAAAGGAAAAGAAATGACACTAAATGAGGGACAAACACAGACACTAGGGACAATCACAGGCTCAAGGAAGGAATGTACCAGAGACTTCATCTTCCTGTGAATTCTACACTCTGCCGTGCAGCCTGGCCCCTGGTTCACGCTGCTACTCTTCCCTTCAAGCCACGTCCCCACCTTGCTCCTGGGTCATGCCAAGGACTACCTGACACACCAGTGGGAGTTCATACCCTGCACTTTGCCTAAGACAGTGGTTCTCATCTGGGCTCACTCCCGCCTCCTTAGTCTGCAGACATTTTTAGTTGTCCCAGCCAGGGTAGAAGGAGGTGTAGCACCTAGTGGGTGAAGACCAAGATGCTGATGGACATATTTCAGTGCACAGCCCACTCCCCAGGGCAAGGAACTGTCCATCCCACATTGTCACTCACACCATTGCCAGGAACCCTGCAGTTAAAGGAGTAGTGTCTCCTAGCACAGGTTCCATGGGACTCAATGGTTAGAAGACTGTGAAGCATGTGCTATTCTAAGAAATGTGTGTATTACATTATCATGATGTATTTCTTAGCTGTCTGCTATACTTTGGTTTAAAAATATTTATATTTCTAAATAAGCAACCAACTCTTTGTATAAGGAAAATAACATATGTATTAGAGCTTCAGGCTGTATGTTGCAGACACCAACCTCCACGCTTCCTCTGCCCAGGATTTTGTGAGCCAATTAATCGCAGCATTCAAGGACTCCCAAGGCAGAGACTGCCCTGAAGTTAGAGCTTTGTGGTTGAGACTAAAGCATGACTCTGAGCAGGAAAAATTCCCCAAGGGCCCACTGCAGGCCAACAACAGAGGGAAGGCTGGAGGAGCCAGTCATATCAGTGCACCAAACACTGATGTTCTGGAAACATTGCTTCTCAGCAGCTCTGGGAATAAATCATGCTTTCGTGACTTAATAATACATTGCTGTTTCTAAATAATATAAGTATATGTTGTGTGCGTCCATTCGTAAACTTTTGGAGTCTTCTGAATTCCAGACACAGCATGAAAACTCATGCTATATTTGATTCTTGCATAAATAGCACAGATTTTAATTTTATCCCAGTTATGGATATCTGGCGCATACGCCGATACTCTGGGCAGACTGGTGTGAAATTTAATTTGAGCAGTTAAACACAAGGGTGAGAGAGTGCAAAATAAACAAGCACATGCATTTCCAGCCCTACAGCATTTGGTATGTCAACGGGAAGAGCACCCAATCCCCGGCTCGCTCTCTTAGTTTCTTCCCATTGTGACAATCAGATTAAGGATGGTCCGCAAAGGCAAGATCCTCTGTGTCTCCCACAGCACTTCCCCCGGATGTTACCTGCAGCCATTTCCTTTGCGAGAGCATCATGGTTGGGATTTTAGTAAAAAAGTATACAGGTCTCATTGTTTATCTGATTCACTAGTAGATTAGAGATGCTCTTGGTTTTAAAATAGGAGAGTCACCCTGTGAACATCTTAAGAGGAGAAATAGGAATGGGGTTGGAAATACTGCCAACAATGGAGCTACAGCGAGGTGGACCCTGGTTTACACCTCAGTTTGGCCAGTGACAATATCAGCAAGCTTTGAGAGTTACTGAAATATGCTTTTCCTCATTTTACTTATTGTGAAGATAGGAGTAAGTCTAGCCTCGCAGAAGTGTTGGGAGGGAGGTGCCAAAACAGTGTGGCACATAGTCCTGGGTAATACCTGTTTCCTCCCCTCTTGGAGAAGTCCCTAGGTCCAGCCTTGGTAACATCTGCTAAGGGAGAAGAGCATGCTAATGATTGTTATCAGCAACCGCTAAGGTTGGTAAAAAGGGCCTCCATTTCCACTCCTGCGCTCGCCTCAGTCACATCCACTCAGGAATTACGGAGCACCTTTCACCCTGCCCCACCTTTATTTACAGGTTGTTTTGGGTGTTTAACATACGAATAGTCTTTGACCTTCAAAACACCTCTTATACCAGAGAAATACCTCATTTGGGGGGTTGGGGTAAGGCAGTGTGCATGTGTGTGCAGACCACAGACCCAGACCCATTAGAAGTAGCAAAATTGACCGGGTTTCTTATATTCCAAAGAAAAGAACATATGCTTGCCATCAGTAAAAATGCCCATCTTTCCATTCAATTTGTCTCCACAGAAGAGCGAGTTGTCCCCATTGAAGTGTGCCGTTCCAAACTATCAAAATACTTGCAGGGAGTAGTTTTCCGCTGTGATAAGTGTACCTTCACCTGCTCCAGTGACGAGAGCCTCCAGCAACACATAGAAAAGCACAATGAACTGAAACCTTACAAATGCCAGCTCTGCTACTATGAGACCAAGCACACGGAGGAACTGGACAGTCACCTTCGGGATGAGCATAAGGTACTCGCCTAGGACTTCCTGTCTCCCACCCTCAGCACTCCAGTGGGGAGGGGCCAAGTGGGGAGACAGGTGAATCTAGTCACACCCACTGCGTACAAGGCAGACAGGAACCAAAATAACGATAGAAATGAAGTTCAGTTTTTTGATAATAGAAGAAATTTGAGGTCTTTTTAGAGAACTGTAAAATAGGAGGAAGGTAGATCACCCCTCTCCCAAATATAACTGCTTGACAGTTTTAGTCTCTTTTCTATATCCACTTTCACTGGTTTTATACAATTCTGAGTGCACTGTACAAAAAAATACTGTATCTTGCCTTTTTAAAAAACCCTGACAGGTATTACTGTCACAAAGGTTGGGAAATTTCTTTAAGGATCACAGAGTAAATATTTGAGGTTTTACAGGCCATTTGAGGCACTAGTAGCAACCGCTCAAGTCTGCCGTGATAGTAAGAGGGCACCCAGATATAGTACATAGTGCCCAGGCATGCCTGGGTTCCATTAAAACTTTATTTATAAGAATAAGCAGTAGGCTCTGGGCACACAGTCACTGACCCCTATTTGTCTGGTATGCCACTATTTCCCTCAGTCAAGTAGGTTGTTTCTAACACTTTGTGAACTATAAAGATTTTCAAAGGCATCACTATGTATATCTGAACTTCACAAAGATTATAAAGTATGTTTTATTGGCCCAGTGATTTACATCAAGTGGTACTGCCCCTATCCTGGAAGCACAAGAGCCCACATTTGATCCTCAGTACTGCAAAAAAATAAATTTAAAAAAATATCTTTTACTTAGGGCATATAATGGACTTTTTAAAACTTTTGGGTCATGCCTGTAATCCCAGATTTCAGGAGGCAGAGGCAAGAGAATTGCTGAGTTCCAGGCTTGCCTGGGCTACATAATGAGCTCAGGGCCAGGCTGAACTACAAAGCGAGACTCTGTCTCAAAAATAAATAAATAAATAAACAAACAAACATGAAATAGAGCCTTTGTGGAAAAAAATTGTCTTCTAAAGGTTTGTTGAGCACAGTGTTAAATTTATACACAGAGCTTCTTACTCTGCAAAGGGTGAACCTGACATATCATGAACTGATATGATTATTTCTGGTTTGGAGTATTGCCTTAACTATACAAGAGGAGCTATGATTAGTATTTACTTAATGAAAATACAGTGGTACCTCAGTTCACCATCTTGATTCCTTCCATGATTCGGTTGCAAACTGAATTAGAATAGAACCGAATTGATTCAATGGTTAGGTTCAAGTTGTTGACCTTATGGGGAAATTTGATTCAATTCTCATACAGTTCAGTTTGCTACCAGAATCATGAGGAGGATAGAATTCATATAGCAAGGTACCACTTAAGTTTATTGAAACCCTTTCTGCTGAACTGAATCCAAAAGATCTGTTAAATGCCTACTCAGAACACAATGAGGAGCTATTCTAATATGGTTTATATTTCCTTTGCTCTGTATCCTTATCAGCAGAAAGACGGCTGTTCTTTTCTGGGCATACAAACCTAGGTTAAAAAGACTCTAGTCTGAGTCATCAAGATCTAAGAGTTAGACTTTCCCTTTAGAGTGTTGAGACAAGATGCAGCATTTTGTCTCTTTCCAAAATGTAATGGTTTTATGTCAGCTTTTCTGCTTTGCAACATATTGACTTTCCAGTATCTTCCCAGCACATGAAGGCAGGGAGTAAAGCCTGAACTGCACCACTTAAACATTTTAATTATCTTTTCTAATTCATACTTCTTAAGCATTTCTAACCCAAACTTACAGGAAAATCATTTCTTTCGAACTGAGCTTTCTAGATTTATTTACATATATTTATGCAACCAGCTTTTTAGTATAGTGTTTAAATGTTTAGGTGATTATTTGGGGACATCACAAATCAAGAAAAATTCTTCCCCAGTTGTGGTCACCAGGAAAGTACCTTATAAGTCACTGGGCAAATACAGAGCATGTTAGAAACTGAAGCACACACAGGAGCACGGGCTTCCTAAGTAGTGAGCAGAACAGCGAGACTTTAGGTTGTGGGACTGGAAATAGTTTACACTGGTAAGTCAGGACTAGGTTTAGAACTCAGAGAGACAAAAAAGACCAAGGTTTTAATCTTGTCTTCAACGCTGTCGTATATGCTTTGAGAAGTTATTTAAATCTGTGGTTCTGTTTGTTTTCTGATTTGTAAATGGTAATTGCTGCACCCGTTTCAAAAGATGTGTAAGATTAGATGAAGTCCTTGCACTCCTCACGCATGAGGACTCAGTATCTTCCACAGAATATTTCAGAATTGAATTGTGCTCAAATGTAACAGTAGTTCTACCCGTTATAAAGATACTTGTGTTCTTAAAGACCTGGAATATATTATAAAATCACCAATTATAGCAGGGCGTGGTGCCTCACACCTGTCATCCCAGCACTTGGGAGGCAGAGACAGGAGGATTGCTGAGTTTGAGGTTTGCCTGGGCTCCATAGTGAGCTCAGGGCCAGCCTCAACTACAAAGCGAGACCCTGTCTCAAAAAAAAAAAATCACCAATTATACCTACCTTTTACACAGTCCTGGGTGTCATATTTTCACTACCTGATGTATGTCCTTTACCTCTTTCTCATGGGTTGATCAGTTTAGCAAGTCTAATGAACGTTTAACTGAGGCAAAAGAAAAAAATTGCCACTTTCAGCATGCTAAATGATTTTCTTCTTTGTCTCAGTTCTTAAGTTTATGAGACTCACGCTTATTACCAATAACAATGCTTACCTTTTCTCATTTTCTATTCTTTTTTTCCTCTACATATTGAGTGCAAAATGCAATTAGATTTTGAAAATAAATGTCCAGGCACTTATTTTGTAAGTAAAGCAGGCAGGGATAAGAAAATTTTTAGCTGATAGGCAGTGGCATTATACACTAGCTAATAATGATAACTTCATCAGGATGAACTATATGCATTTCAGCATTCATGAAAGAAGTATGGGGTGTCCATTTACTAAAGAGAAGTTTGCTGACAATTCAAGTTTAAAAGTCAAGGACTGTAAGGCAAAAGATAAAGAGTTAAAAGTCTAAGAATTAGAAAGGAAGGGCCGGGCCGGAGGGTTAGCTCAGTAGTTCCGGCGCCTGCCTCACAAGCGCAAGGTCCTGAGTTCGATCCCCAGTAACCACATATAATGCTGGGCGTGGAGACACGCCCACCAACAATCAACACCACATACCACAATGCCAGATGTGGTGGCTCACACCTGTAATCCCAGCACTCGGGAGGCAGAGACTGGAGGATTGCTGAGTTCGCGGCGGCTTGCCTGGGCACCATAGTGAGCTCAGGGCCAGCCTAAACTACAAAGAGAGACCCTGTCTCAAAAGCAAAAAAAAAAAGAATTAGAAAGGAAGCGATATAACTACTTTTATCCATACATAGTGTAATCTTGATAACTGGAAAACCCTGATGAATTTACAAGAAGCTACTCCAACACTAGTGACTTTAGCAATGCTGCATCAATATACAAAAATGTAATTACACATTGTTATAGACTCACAGAAGACAACCTGAAAATGAAATTTTAAAAAGATCAATTTCCACGTAAAAGGGAATCAAAAAGAATAGTATACTTAAGAATAAATTTAACCTGAGAGCTACAAAATCTACAGTGAAAACTACTGTAGGTTTGTTGCTGAGGGAAATGTACAAAACTAAATCATCAGAATATATATACCATGTTCATGGATTAGAAAATTTAATACTGATAATTCTTCCCAAACTGATTTACAGATCCAACATAAACTCTATCAAAACCTCAGAGTTTTTTGATACAAACTGACAAGCTGATTGTAAAAGTTACGTGGAGATACAGAAGATCTATAATAGTCTAAACAGCATAGAAAAAAGAAAAAAACTGGAGACTTACCCTTCCTTTCAACCCTTACTATAAAGCTACAGTAATTAATAATGCATGATGTTGGCATAAGAATAGGTGGAACATAAGAGAAAGTCCACTGCCATATATAAGGTCAGTGGATTTTCATAAAAAGTGATAAAGTAATAAGAAGCAAAGTTTTTTTAAAAAACAAGTAGAAGAATAATCAGATTTATACATGCAAATTGTGAACTTTGATATTTACAAACACTGTACACAAAAATTCTATCAAAATGTGTCATGTGTGTGAGCTAAAACTTCTACAAAAAATAGTGATAGGGAGTTAAGGAAAAATTAACACACACAAAATATATGGGCATTTGAAAAATTAATAAATTGGTTCCTCCAAATTAAACTTTGTTCCAGAGACACCATTATGAAAATGAAAAGTCAAGCAATAGATCCAAAGGAAGTATTTGCAAAGTAATACATCAAAAAGGACTTTGACCAAAATATACAAAGAACCCATCACTCCATAATAACAAAATGAGCAACTCAATCAAAAATGATTAAAAGATATGAAGAGATATTTTACTAAATATGTTGCACAAATAGATATTAAGGACATAGAAATATATTTAACATGTTCAACTACTGGAAAAATAAAAATTAAACCAACAATAAGATTTTACTGTTGTATTCTATTGAATGTCAAAAATTAGGAGTGCCAAAATGTCAAAAATATGGTAAAACTGGAAATCTCCTACATTCCTGCTGGGAGTGTAAAATGCTATAACCACTTGGAGTTTAAAAGTCAAACATAGACTTAGCATCTCAGCATATACTTAGCATTACAGTAGGACCAGCAATTCTACATTAGTAGGTGCTAAACAAAATGTGATATACTGTACTCATCCAGTGGATTGTTACTCATCAATAAAAAGAACATGTTACATTGAACCTCAATTCATTAAGTCAGTTCTGTCCATGGTTCTGGTTGCAAACCACACTGAATAAGAACTGAATCAAGTTTCCAGATAAGGTCAACAATGAACATAACTACTGAATTTGATGTGGTTCTAATCCGCCTCAGTGGAAAGAATCAAACTTGTGAACTAAGACACCACTCCCAGACATTTAAAAACAGATGAATCTCAAATCATGCTAAGTGAATAGTAGCCAGACAGACACAAAAGACTATATATAAGGTGATTCCACTTACGTGAAATATCTACAGAATTCAAAATTATAGAAACAGGGCCGGAGGGTTAGCTCAGTGGTTCCAGCACCTGCCTCACAAGTGCAAGGTCCTGAGATCAATCCCCAGTAACCACATACAATGCTGGGCATGGAGACTCACGCCCACCAACAATCAGTACCACATACCACAGTGCCGGGCGTGGTGGCTCACGCCTGTAATCCCAGCACTCGGGAGGCAGAGACAGGAGGATTGCTGGGTTCGAGGCTTGCCTGGGCTACATAGTGAGCTCAGAGACAGCCTCAACTACAAAAGCGAGATCCTGTCTCAAAAAAAAAAAATTATAGAAACAGAAAACATCTCAAAGGTCAGTAGGAAGAGTTGATTGCAAAAGACAGGAAGAAACTTCTCTAGTCATGAACATGTACAAATGTATAAATTCACTAAATATCAAGCAGTTCACTTACAACAGATAAATTTTACATTAAGTTATACCTCAGTGCCCCAAATCCAAATATGTAATAGGTCGTCGATAAATGTTCATATCCTGGGGTCTTCTAAAAGTGTTGATCCTTGGATCCAATAGATTAAGAAGATACAGGTTAATGTGTAAACTGTCAAAAATAAAATGTGGAATAAATGAAAAGTTTGGTTCTGAGCTGATGTTCACTAATGTATTTCAGGAAGACTGTGCTGAGTGCACTACTCACTGCATTCTCTCATGAAAAAGAATAGCTTTGGGTATTTTTGGGATTTTGTAAGGTGGACTAAAATCTATAGAAGAAACTATAAGACATAGCAGAACGTATTTTGCAGTCAAAAAAATTTCATTAAACAGAGCTGGACATTCAAAACTGGACATCTGAGTTCTGCCTGCGCAGATTATAAAGCTTAGGAGCATTTCTAAAGATGTCAAACTATATCATTCATTGGCTGGACGGAATACTGGTAACAGCAGGAAGGGTCCTTGAAGTCAAATATATCATTCCATTTAAGATCTAAAATGTCAAGTGCACTTGATACAGGCTGCCATGTTTATCCTCAGAAGCCAGAGTGCAGGGGAGAAGGAATGACAATCAGAACCCTCATTTTATAGGTGACAAACAGAATCTTGTTCTCCTAGACCTTTATCTTTTGCCAGTGAGCAAGAAATCACCTGTAATCTCGTGGGATCTAAAGTAAACAGTGCAAGCAATTTTAGTTTATCATCCTTTGACTCTCTGTCTTTTTCTGATCTCACTAGGTCTTCTGGAAGACTATTTTATCAGTGTCTCACTCTATACACACACACACACACACAAACACACAATGAAATATCTATCAGTAATGCCATTTATTAGCAGTTCTGGTAGGAGGTGAAGACATAGCATTTATAGGAACCTTAAGTTCTTGGAAAACAAATCTTACGCTTCTTATATTTAAAAAACACATAGACTTTTTTGGAAGAAAATTTAAGTATATGCAATACCTTGTTAGTGTTCTTTATGGTTCTAAAGTCTCTTTGCTAGTTTAAGGAACATAAAAATATATTATCTCTAACTTGGTTTGCTCATAAAATTGTCATGTTTGGTATATTAAATTTAGAGGGATAGTCTATTCAGGCAATACACATTCACTAATTGAATTTACTTTGAAATGTTTTTAATTTTTTATACAAATGGGGCCTCAGGCGACTGAACTCTAAAAAACTCATCTCTTTTACTTTTGGAGAGTTTAGGGGAAAACCATATTACACCCCAAAAGAATCGCCAGTATTTTTATTTTCCAATAAAATTCTTTAGTTTTTGGGGGAGGCTAGTGAAAAAAACAGTGAGGAGGAAAAGATCATGTAGAACATTAGTTTTCAGAAAATAAGAATAAATTTTAAAAAGACCCTCCTTCCCCACTCCAAATCATAAAATACACCTTTAACCATATTTTTTTTGTTTTGTCTTGGATTACATTTAAGGTCTGACTAGATATTAAATTTCTTCAAGCTGAAAGTTTCTCTACAAGATTATGTCGTTTCATTTTGCTTTTCTCTTTGTGAATATTGTTGGTTCTTTCAATGATAGAACTATGTCTTTCATGTGTTTTAGAAGTCAGACAAACCAGAAGTGGATGGGCACGGTTTACTATATTAGAAGGTGATACTGACCTGTAAACTTGGAAACTCTCTCTTCACTTTCAGGGCAAAAGTTAATTGCTTATCCCCCCAAGCTTCCTCAAAACATTTATCCTTCCCCTCTGAAGACATATTTCTTTCCTCCTTTCCAAAATCTAACATGGTGCCTCGCATGCAATAGCATCTTAGACACTGTTTTATTAAATAAATGAGTGGATGAGATCACTTTGCAAATAAGAGGTTTTAAATACCGTTTGTTCAAGAAGCAAAATGCGGACCCATCATCAGCATCTCTACCTCTGAATTCCATTCCCAGAAAACGGTGACCCCTCAGTTGGCCAAACATGCAGCTCAGAGGCCCCTACTAACCCCTCCCACCTGGCTGCCTCAGGATGGTGTCTGGAGTTTGCCAAGATTCTCCAAATGGGTTGACTTATTTGGACTTTGGTCAATTTAGACCTGACAAAAAATAGTGTTTTCTGATTTTAACCCAAGGAAGTAGATATCCTCCTCAATTCTGTGTGTTTTACCCTTCAGGGTACTTCTTTATTCTTACTGTTCTTAAAAGGATTATTTTGAGGAAATCTTCTCAGAGGATCCTACTATATTATCCCATCAGATTTTGTAGCAGAACATGATTATCAGTACTTTTCTTCCTTTGTCCTGTGTTCAGCTGGTGTAACCATGGTGATTTTCACACATTTTGTAAGTAATTTTGCTTTCGTTTTTTGAGGCAAGGTTTTGCCATGTAGCCCAGGCTGGCCTCAAGCTCTTGATAATCGTCCTGTCTCAACCTCTTGAGTTCTGAATTACAGGCATGCACCACTGTGCCTGGCTAACTTTGCATGTTCACAGATGACTTACATTAATTAATAAGGGAAATGTTTGAGCTGTACCATCTGAAGATAGGACTCTAAATAAGTAGTTTTAATCACTTGTTTTGTGTTATATTTTCAGCAACTACAAATATAAATGCATATCTTCCAAAATGGTTTTAAGGGTTAAGCAATAAAAGTAAAAACTGCTCAGTATGTTTTAAATACATAAAATATATTTGATAAATATTAATCCAAGATTCTTTAGAAAATGTCCAGTTACATTTTCTCATTAACAAACAAATTTATTTCATGGGATGCAATATTATAATTTCTTTATACTTTGTGATCTCCCCTTTCAGGTTACAATAAAGTCAGATAACATTTACTGTGTGTCAGCTACATGGCTGACCTTATACTCTGCACAGAGACTATAAAGCCAAATAAGAACTGTTTGTTACCATGGAAGAGTTTATAAACAAGTAAGACAAGAAAGACTTAGAGTCACAACCCAATGTATTTCATGCTTGATGAAGGTGTCCATTAAAGACAGAGGGCAGCATAGTGCAGAAAAAAATATGATATCCTGGCTCGTCTTCCACAATATTTTAATACTGCCTATGTGATGTATTTGGCTGAATATCTTCTCTTCTTCTTCTTTTTTTTGTCAGGCTTTATTGGGGTACATTTGATAAGACTGTATATATTTAGAATAAATATATAGTGTGATGCTTTGATAGATGTGAAGGAAACAGAACCCTTGTTGCACTCTAATTGATAAAGTAAATTAGTACATGTATTGTGAAAAGTGTTACAGAAATTCCTCAAGAAATTAAAAATGGAACTACTATGAGATCCACAAATTCTGCACTCCCATAACAGTTGTTACACGGAAACACTAAAGTGAAAGAAAGTGCGACATAGATACAAATGGAATATTATTCGGTCAGAAAAAGGAAATAAATCCTACCATTTGTAACAGCATGGTAGAATTTTGAATGTCTTTTCTTGAAGCTTTTATAACAACTCAGACAGGATGAAGTGTTCTTATCTGAGAATTCCAAAAAGAAATTATGTAGGTGCTCTTGACCATCTTCCTGCAAGGAATCATCCAGACAATACTTGGCTGAAATTTTTCTTGATGTTTTCTTTCCCTTACCTTCATTCCAATTTCAAAGGAAAGTGTGTGGTGTATACCACCTGATATTATAAGGCCCCAGTTAGCAAACGTGACCCATTGGCCTAAACCACCTATTTTTACGTGTCCGATTTTCTAAGAGAGGTTTTGACACCTTTAAAAAATTGGGAAAAAATCTAAAGTGTGACCTTTTCTAACAAGCGAAATGATGTGAAATTTGGATTTCTGTAACTAATTTCCTGGAATCCAGGCCAGCTCATCTCTGTATTGCTTATGGTAGCATTTGAGCTGTGATGGCCATTGAGTAGCTGTAATGGAAACTACATGGCCCAGAAAGCTTCACGTATTTACTTATCACTTTTTACAGGAAAAGTTTGCCAACCTGTATTACAAGTCCCTTAAATTCTTTGCAGCTCTGCACAGTGTTAGTTTCTGACCAATGGACGCAGGCGATGGAACAGTCAGGTCAACATTTCCTATGTTCTCTGGTGTCACTTATTCCAGAAATGAAAAGCTCGCTTGGTTTTCCCTTTTCCTAGTGGATCCAATATTAGCTGATACGAGGAGCAGCTCCTTTTGAAGGTATGAGTGTTAAGTGGGTAGGTGAGGAACCTTACAGGTCTAAAACTCCAGAAAGTCCAGTGGACTTTGTCCACTCTAACCCACCCCACCGGATGCCTGTGCTGTGACCCGGAGACAAGGGCATCTGCTTCTACTCCGACGCTAACAGCCAGGTCCCTCGCAGTCTCTCAGAGGCCTGGGTTTGCCGCCCTAGCACAGTACGAAAATGCATGTTCGACCTGCTCATTACTTGACGCCGCATGAGAACAAGCCAAGAGCGTGGGAATATGTGAAAGGAAAAGATCTAAACCATTTTGCGGAGTAGTTGAAAAACAGTGTTGTGAAGGCTGCACACCAGAGGAGCGTGCGGTGGGGGCGGTTCGGTGTCATCATGTCCCTGCTCCGGGCTCGGCGTCCGCTGCTCGGGGCTCACGTTCCTCACTGCGCCACTGACCTCGCCAGGCCCGGGCCAGCGGCCCACATGGGACACTGGTTAGTGGCCATCCAGAAGCGACAGTGGACAGTTGTGTAACCTGAATGATTGCGTATTTGAATAATTTTCTCTTGGGGAATATTTTTGCCACCTTTTACCTACAGAGCACTGCCAAGGGGGTTTTAGATCTCAGACTCTTATTTCCTCTTTCTCCATTCATTGGGCACCTTTTCAAAAAGCAGAATAATAAATTACTTTCTTCTCCAGCCCCCCCCCCCCAAAAAATGAATTTTCTTCCATGTGGTAGCTCCAGGGAGCACTATGATCGTTTAGGAAGCCAGCTGGAGTGTATGTTGGAACTTTATAATATACTTGACTTTGACCCTTTCACCCCACGTCTGGACTTTTGTTTATAAAATTAAAATTTAACATGAAAGAAAGGTTTACATGCAAAATGATTTTGACTGCAACTTTTTCCCTGTCCTAAGGATTGAACACAAGGGGCTCCATCCTCAGTTTTTTGTTTGTTTGTTTGTTTGTTTTAGTTTTAGCACATTGCAGTGATTGTTACTGCCGTTTGAGGCAAGCTCTCACTATGGAACTCAGGCTGCCCTTGAACTCACTGTGTAAGCCAGGCTGGCCTCAAATTCCAGTGATCCTCCTGCCTCAGCCTCCCAAGTGCTGGGATTACAGACTTATTACCATGCTCAGTTTATTTTTAAATTTTAAAACAGATCTTGCCCAAGCTGGGTTTGAACTTGGGGGGGTCTCCTGCCTCAGCCTCCTGGGATACCCCCACAATGCCTGATACGTTATTACATTTCTGTTGTAAGAAATCCAGAAGTAAGTCAAGGTATATCCATAGAGGAACAGTCAAGGAAAATATATGATACCCCTTGCTGAAATAAAGTCCAGTGATTAAAAGTTACACTTCTTTGGAGAATGACCTATATCCCATGCAAGGAATAACAAATCAAGAGACATTTGTATATTTTAATATAATACAGAAATGAAAATAATCTGTAGTTAGAGAATAGGAATACTATATTTGTTAATGGTTATTGTGAATAGGTGGATTTTTTTAGGTTCTAGTCTATTATCCACATTTTCTGTGACTCTTTACATGAGAAAAATATATGAATAAAGAAAAATATATATATAAATAAAATGGAGATATTCAGTAGTAGTTACAAGGTGCTAACAGTACCCACCTTAATCTAGACAGTTCTAGCCAGTAGAGATTTAGCTTAAACTATGGAGAAGATCTGTCTGCAGAGAGTCAGCCGTTCACCAGGGAAAAGGCAGAACACAGCTCCTTTCTGGTGGGGTGCTCTCCGCGGGGAGGAACAGAGAGAGGACAGTGACCCAGCGGGAGCGGGTGCACGGTGTCCCAGAGGCACGGCCAGAGGCCCACCGAGGAAGCAGCATGGCTGAGAGTTTCCGAAGGAAGCAGTGGCAGGCGCAGAAGCAGACCTCCCCAGCTGGCTCCTCCCAGCACCCTCAGCCAGATCAGGATGGGGCAGGGGGGGCCGGAGAACCTGGGCCAGAAGGAGACACTAGCCAGCTATGTGAAGCGCAGTTTTAGAATTGGATTTTATCCTCAGGGTAAGCGGAGACTGACATCAAGGGATTTAAATTTTAAAAAGAAAAAAAAATGTTTCGACCACATTGGAGAATAGATGCTAGAAGAGATGAGAATAGATGCCAGGAGACCAGCAAGGAGGTGGCACTTGGAATAATCCAGGTAAAAATGATGACGGGCCCAGAAGTGTAAGAGCAGAAAAGCATCTTCCTTTTGTTTGCAGGTTACGATTTGGATGGCTGCTTTAGGGATTTTAATACAGTAATAACCCAACACTATGAAGCTTCTTATTTTTAAAATCTTCTAATTACATAGCAAAATTTTGAGTTTTTACTTTTAAATCTTTTAATTGCCTTGCAAAAATGGTAGAAATCTTCAGGATAAATAAATTGCAGGTTAGCCCAGGATGAATAGCCTATCATGAAAATGTCAGACACTATTTTAAAATCGTGTAGAATCCAAAATGTTAACAGTTTTCTAGTTAAGGGATGATGGCTATGGGAAAATGGACCAATACAGTTTTCAAAAACTCCCAGAAGGATGGGAAAAAAATAACATTTGGTTTGGTGACAGATCTCCTTCTGTCACTGCACTCCGTAAGAAGCAGGAGCTTCAGGAAGGACCAGGGTCTGGCACGGAGCAAACCTCGGGAGACCACTCTGGGTGGGTGGATGGTTGGATGGTTGGATGGATGGATGGATGGATGGACGGATGGACGGATGGACGGATGGATGGATGGATGGACAGATACAGCTGGAGAGAAGGTGCTTCAGGATTGTTTTTTTGGCTTTCTTGGTTTCATTGCTTCTGTTTCCTGGAAACTACCCCTCATCCATGTCTTTTATACATATTTATAGTCTCCCTGCTCACTCAGGGTTGGAAATCAGTGAACAAGTAATCCGAAAAAGGCCCCTTCTACATAGTGGTCACTTAAAATAGTTTTTCTCCAAACATATTTTAAAATGGGACAAATCAGAAGGAACCATGCTCACTTTTCCTGAAAAACCAGCAGGGCTGAATATTTTTTTATTGAAATATTTGTCATAAATGCTGTGTGGTTAAATCGTAGACACTGTGGCCAAACATGACTTCATAAATATGTATTTATGTTTGTTATAAGCATTTCCAAATGCCAAAGTTGGAAGAGACCCACATTCTCAGAAAGGAGAAGGAAATGGTACTGGGAGAGGGGACTATTAGTTTCAGGTACAGTGCTAACACTGAAGACATATATTAGTTAGGAGAGAGGTTACAGTACATCCTGAACTTGAACACTGTTTTGCCTGATTTTAAAACTTTGGCTCCTTGTGCTAATTCTTTCTGCTTTTATGCCGTAAAAAAAAAAAATCATGTATGTCTATACAATTACGAAATACTCTATACAACCCCCCGCCCCTAAAGCCTTGGAAGGCTGTTTCTGTGGTCTTGGAGGAGAACAGAACAGAATTAAAGATTTTAAACTTGAACTCTTCTTCTTCTTCTTCTTCTTCTTCTTCTTCTTCTTCTTCTTCTTCTTCTTCTTCTTCTTCTTCTGCTGCTGCTGCTGCTGCTGCTGCTGCTGCTGCTGCTTCTTTTTCCTCATTTTATTGATTTTTTTAAATAAACAAAACAAAAGGTGTTTAGCATTGACGTTGATACAGACATCCTGTCATGACTTGCTTTTAAAGTCAACTGATTTTGTGGATTCCGTTCTTACAGACCATTCTAAAAGGGCTCATTTCCCTGGTTCTTTCGCTCCCCTTCAGTGTACCTATTTCCTATATGATGTTGTTGGGACAATATTAAGCCTTTTCACGGGATGTCTGTTGGCCCTGACATGCTGAATCTCTTTCACATTTGTCACAGCCAGTGATGGTGTTCCCATCTGCCAGGCATATGGAATTGGTGGTGCTCAGCAAATCTTTGTTCCAGTCTGGTCCCAGAGAATATTTTGGAATGGTCTTGTAAATTCTCTCTTTCCTCTCCTGTGCCCATTACACTCCATTTCTACTGTGGCAGCCATGCAAATCTGCCTTGGAATCTAATCCATGATGTCTGCCTTCCCTCCTACCTGACCTGTGAGCCTCTGGAGTCCAGAACCAAGTCTCTTTTATCCTAGTTATGCCCCTGCCCTGCCCCCAAGAGGGAAGGCATAGTGCTTTACACGGGAGTAGCCTGTGCTTGTTTATGGCTTTGGTCCTGGCTTGTCATTCCTGATAATTTTATGTATGCAACTGGAGAGATTCTGAAAGTAGGCTAACAGAAGGTGAATTTTATGCTGTCATTGATCTGATAACTCCAAATGGAATATCATTAGAATTTTTTCTCAGTATGGATTTTTGTTTTTCTTGAGTCATATTTTGTAGAAAAATTAGAATCTCACATTATTCTAAGCACATTTTATATAAATAAGAGCCCACTGTGATTAATGCTTTTAAGGGGCTTTTAAAGACTTAGTCATTTGTGCTGTGATAAATACACAGTGGAAAGTATGAAATATTGTACTTAACAGGAATAGTATTGTCTTCCATCTAAGTGAGAGTAAAAGTCAAGTCATTGTCAGGAGTCCTAAACTGGCACAGCCCACAATCCTTGACAAAGCTCATGGCAGAGAAGGCTATGATCCTACTGCTGGAGGCCAGGACAGTTGGAGAGTTTCTTTACTGCCAGCTTATGGAGTTTGGGTAGTTTATGAAAATCACACCTTCGAATTCAACTCAAAAATATTTATCGAATACCTACTCTGCACCCTAAGCTTCAGAGTACATTTAGCCTCCTGTTTCTTGTACTCGTATTTCTTAACAAGGTTGGTAAGGAAGGTCCTGTGTTGACAGGGAAGATGAGAGATTTGGGAGCAGAGGACAGATCCATCTCTGAGAGTGAGAATGAAGAAAACGGCCTCTTAAGCACCTGAGTTGTTTAGACTTGGTTCCAAAAACAGCCACAGGAAAATGATGTTGAAAAGATCTCGCCAAGGAGAGCCTCACCCAGTGTACGGTCCGTTATTCCATCACTTGTTCGGGTCTTTTGCAGGTAAGCCGTAACTTTGAGCTGGTTGGACGGGTTAACCTGGACCAGCTGGAACAGATGAAGGAAAAAATGGAGAGCTCCAGCAGCGATGATGAGGACAAGGAAGAAGAAATGAATGGCAAGACTGAAGACAGAGGTTAGTCTCCCCCTGCTCTCTGGGTCCCAGATGGCATCCACCATGTCATGGGGAGACAGAAGGGAGGCAGGAGGTTGCTGCGGAAGCAACAGAAGGAGTGATCCTTCTTGGTTAAGTAGCAGAACAGACTGCCTTAAGAAACATCAGGGGCCATCTCTTTGTAAACTATTACCAGCTCTGGCAACTCCAAGGAAAACAGATATTTTTCTCCCCAATTAGAGATATATGTGTGTTCTTAAAATGTATGACAGTGATGTGTTTTTAACAAGGAAAACTAGTATCGAGGGACTCTTCAGAGTGAGGACAGACAGACTACAGGGGAATGATGCTGGAAGGCTGTGGAGAAATGAGACTGAACTTGGAATTGACCGCTTATTTAAAATGACTATTGCCATGACCATAGTGGGAATCCACAGAGAGGCTGTGCCCTCTCCACGAGCCCTGCTGTGAGGCCCTTTTCTTATTCCCTTTGGGTCGCTTTCCCTATGTAGGCCGAGAGAGACCCTCTTTTCATTCCACCTTGTAGTTACAGAACACACTCAGGGAGGTTCCATGGAACTTTTGCATTACTTCTCTGACCTCTTACAAGTCTATAATTATTTCAGAATAAAAAGGTTTCCAAAGTGCATTCAGGTGTAGATATCTGAAGTGTTTTTCTACGCTGTTTAATGTGGAATATTGTGGAAATTCCCAGGCTCTACACATAAGGGTATAGATCAGAATATATTACTTTAGTTATTCAAGATTTATCAAAAGCAAGTGGATAATATGAGAAATAAATATTATATATCATCCCAGTGATGAAGAAAATACTATTTGTTGTTACTGGGCACCATTACTTGCCAGGTTCAGTTTGGTGGGACTTATGTGTAACATTCTTTCCTTTAATCTCACATAATTGTCTGAATTTGATCCCCAGTGCTATCATATAATAATTGTAGAACTTGGGGTAATTTATCTCCTTATATATTCATCATCCATAAAATTATAATAATATAAACTTCCTCCTACGATTGTAATTTAAATATATATATACAATTTTGGATATGGGCCTTTGGCACGGTATTTAATATTTTATTTATAAAATTGTATATAGTTAAGAGTGCACAACAAGATGTTTTGAAATATGTATGCATCGTGGAATGACCAAAGCTAACTAACATTGTATTAACTTATATTTTTGGAGTAAATTCTTAGCACATTGCAAGTATACAATACACTGTTCCTAATTGTAAGCACCACATAGTAGGTCTCTTGAACTTATGTTTCCTAACAAAGAATTTGTACCTTTGTACCCTGTCCCCCAAACTCCTCACCCCCAGCCTTGGGAATCGCCATTATATTATCTGCTTCTGCATCTGACCTTTGGAAATTACATAGTATGAGTGAGCTCATTCACTAGTTGTTTTTTTGTACCTGGCTTGTTTCCTTTTACATGATATTCTTTAGCGTATACAAACTGTCACAGTGAGAGGCTTCACTCGGCATGCTCAGTAATGCTCCGTAATACCCCAGTGGGTGTATGCATCACCTTTTCTATATTCAGTCATCCACTGAGAATCAATCAGGTTGATTCTGCATCTCAGCTGTTGTGAGTACTGCAGTGGCACTTGGAGTGCAGGGTTTCTTGTACATACTCATTTCATTTTCTTTGAACCCAGGGTGGGACTGCTGGGTCATGTAGCAATTCTGATGTTTACTTTTAATGGCTATTCTGATTTTCATGCTTGCTAATTGTGTACAAGTATTCCTTTTTTTCTCATATCTTCACCAGTACTTATCCTTGTTTATTAGACCTAGTCTAACAGATATGAAGTAATATCTCATTGTGGTTTTAATTTTCATTTCCATCCAATTACTGATGTTGAACATCTTCATGTATCTATTGGCTGTTTTTGTATCTTCTTCTGAGAAATGTCTATTCAGATCTCTTCTCTTTTCAACAAAATACCAGGTGTATGGCTTATAAATATTTTCTCCTGTTCTGTAGATTCTCTCTTTATTCTGTTATTTTCCTTGTTTTTAGTTTGATGTAATCCCAAGCCTGTCTTTTCTACGAGTTATATCCAAAAGATCACTGCTCCAGCCAATGTCATAGAGCTTTCCCCAATTTCCTCCAGTAGGTTTACAGTGTCAGGCATTATGTGTGTAAGTCTTTTATCCATTTTGAGTTGACTTTTTTTATTTGACATGAGCTAAGTCTCTGGTTTCATTCTTCTGCAGGCATGTTATCCAGTTCAACATTTACTGAGGAGACTCATTTCCCCATTGTGTTTTTGGCAGCTTTCTCAGACACCAATTGACTATTGTGTGGATTTATTTCTGGACTCTACTGTGTTGGTCCTTGTGTCTTTTAATGCCAGTCCCATGTTGTTTTCACTATCTTAACTTTGTAGTAGTGTGATGTTAGCTGGGCATGGCGATATCTGCCTGTAACCCCAACACTTGGGAGGCTGAGGCAGGAGGGTTGCTGTGCTTTTGAGGCCAGCTTGGACTATATAGGTCAAGGGCAGCCTGAACTACATAGCAGGACCCTATCTCAAAAAATAGACAAATGAAAAAGTAGCATGATACTTCCAACTTCAGTTAGATTTTTTTTAGCTATTTAGGGTCTTTTGTGGTTTTGTTGCAGAAATTAAATGAAAGTTCTAAGGCTATTATGTCAATGGTACAATACAATACTTGCTTAAGGGTGCCTAAGTTCTTTCTCTCAAGTGCAAATTAAAAAAAAATAGAGATTCATACATGTATACATTCAAGAACTTAGCCAAGTTCCTGGAGCATGTTAGCACCTAATAAATGATAACCCTGCAATGTGTCATTATTATCACTATACAAATGGGAAAATAAAGCTCAAAAATGTTTAAGAGCTTGAAGAGGTTGAAAAGGCTTTGGCTCCAAAAGGAAAGCTTCATGCCCCCCCCCCCAGTACTGAAATTGAACCCAGAGTCTTTGCACTGAGCTAGTCTTTTATTTGTTTATTTATATTTTTCTTCTTTTTTCCTTGGAGATAAGACCTCACTAAATTGAACTTGTAATCCTCCCGCCTCAGCATCCCAGAAGGCTAGGATCACAGGCATGTGCCACCACTCTCAGCAACATCTCTTATACTACATACCACTTTCTGAAGGGGGCTTGACTCTGAAATTGTGGATTCGGGAGCCTGTGGGACCTCACTTAAAGGTCACTTTGAAAAGCAGAGTCTTATTTGTCCTGCTTGCTCAGGTTGCAAGCTCAAGCCAGCTTACTTGGTGAGACTTTGCCTCTGTGGCTTTCTCTAGACTGTTTGCTAACGTGCAACTGACCCTCACGTTGACAGCAGGGCACAGCACTGTGGTTTTGTACATCAGGGCTCCAGTTTGGCCCTTGTACTTCTGAGCAAGACTGACAGCAGAGACGGACAGCCAGCTGTGCTGCAAGCTCATCAAAACCCTGTGCCTGTGCTAACTGGAAAATACATAGGGAAGTACTTTAGCCTTACCATACAGCTGGATTGTTCTTGGAAAGTAGCACCTTTGTTATTAGGAGCTGTGTTCACTCACTTCTTTGAAGGAAAATGGTTGTGATCATGGATGCATGGCTTTCTTTTTTCTTCTTCTCATTCTTCTTCTTCTTACTTCTTCCTCTTCTTCTTCTTCTCCTTGTCCTTCTTCTCCTTCTCCTTCTCCTTCCTCTTCTTCTAGCTTTTCACAAATGCATCCTTCACAGTGAATTCTTCACACATGGGCACTGTTACCAGAGCACCCCAGAGAGGAGGCTTCTGACAGGACACGAAAGCTGCTTTTTCTCATGGCCTGGGTGGCCCTGCTGTTGCACTTAAGGAAAGAAATTATTCCTCATTGGATGTTGTGACTCTTAACTGTCTGAAGCTGAGTGCTTATGATTTTAGAGATTAAGGACATTATAAGGCAGAAATCTCTTTGATTCTTCCTTTCCGCAACTAAAACAAATATGGGAACTTGGAAAAGATGGCAGCTGACGTGTGTGTGGGACTGAGAGCACATTGTCTCTGCCTGCGCGGCTTGGCCCCCTGCTCCCTGGGCTCTGCCGCGTCAGGCTAGGTGGGCTTCACTGGGAAGAGCCGCCTCTGCTGTCCCCAGAAGGCGCAGCACACACGGGTGTGAGCCCTAACCTCATGGAGACAGTGCTGTGGAGGGCAAAGCACGCGTCCCCCCAGAGGGCAGGAGTTCCCCGCAGTGGCTCCCAGCCATGTCTCTCTGTCCGTGGGAATCAACAAGCCTAACCTTCCCTTCCCCCTTACCCACTCCGCAAGAGCGGCCTCCTTCCTCCCTCCTCCTTTGAATAGACCTAGAATCAATTTTCCACCATTGCAGTAGATCCTTGCCAAGAAGCAGCGGCAGACAATAGCCTCGGGCTGTTTTTGCCAGACACTCTAGCTTCTACGAGCGGCGCGCTCTCTCGGGCTGATGGAGAGCCATTTGAAGGGTGACAGGTAATGAGTGGCCTCCTCCTTTGAGGACGAAACTGAGCATGTGCTGTTGGAAAGAATAGACACTGGCTTCCTATTTCCCAAGGGGGAAGGAGCCAGTGTACCAGGAACATTCCCCTCAGTGGCAGTTTAGACTTTCACCAGACACCTCAATTTAGGGAGCACAGAGCTTTAACAGCTATCCGGTGCCCAGCCTCCCTCTCAAACACAAGGACTGGAGGGGCACCTAATGGGACACATGGTAGGGCCTGTCTGGGAAGCTCGGAGGGATCTGAAAGAGGAGAAACCAGGCATGAAGAAATCAAAACACACCCTCGCAGAATCCTGCCCACCCCACCCCCTCTCATTATGCCGCTGGGGAGGAGTCGGGAAGGCATTCTGTTGATTTCTTGCCCAAGATAATCCCTGCTAAGGAATTAATGCGCAGAGCAGATGGTGCTGTCTCATTTCCAATGAAAAGAATCAAGGAAGATAGTCTGTGCAATTATTTTTAATGGCTTGTGTGGTGATCTTCTTAATTTGTGAGAAAATGTTTCATCTTTTGTGAAAACTGGTCCCGTTCACACAGCTTGGTGTGCTGAAGATGAAGGCATCACAGAGCCCCTGTCCTGTTAGAGTCACCCTGAGGATTTTGTGAGATGGGCTAGTTCCACCAGGAGACCTCTTCCTGCCACTTCGGATATGTGTAGGCCCAGAGCAATCAGACGTACAAAGACGGTCAGCATTGCCCCAAACACTGACCTCACTGGACAGTGTGGCTGCAGGGCCGTCCTCTGGTCCTGCCATTATTTCTACAGGAAGACGTGGCCCTCCATGATCTAATGAAAGACATGTAGGCTTGGGGACTAGGAGAACACAAAGGCTATCTAAGCTCTCTTCTTGGAGTTTGTCAGGAAGCATGGCTGGAAGACTGTTAGCCAGGCCAGTCCACACTAGGCAGACCACTGATATTGCCCGGTACCATGGAAGAAACAAAGCAACCAGGTCATTATCGGATTCTTAGAACAGACTGGTCCGGAAATGCCTGTATACCCCACATCCGTTAGTACCATTGATTGAGGAGTAGATGTCAGGCAGCTGGCCAGGCACATATTTTTGCATATGTCATCCCGATTAATGTTCACACAAAAGTCTTTGCTTATAGATCTCACTCAGGGCTCTTAACCACTCTGGAAGGTGTTGAAGAAGGTATCCGTAACAGATGACCACGGTCTTGCAACTCTGGACTCACTTGGAACACACACAGCACTGACTAACTGGGTTAAGTGCTTTTGTGCAGTCTTGTGTGCTTTTTACTGAACAAAGATAAACCTATGTCAACTAGAAAATGAGTAGGTGCCGAGCCATGAGACACTGACAGAGATCATATCAAAGGGAGAAATTAAATAGGGAAAAAAAGGAAAGCTCAGATGCCTCAAGACTAGGCAACTGTGGTTCTTCTGGCCCTGAAGTGAAGAGCCTGGTCACTTGTGACAACAGCAGCTAAGAGGAAAATGAAGAGAAAGCAAGAAGTGTGGAGCTAAGAACCAGAACAGTTCTAAGGAGGTATTAGAGGAATGCATCTCAGGGAAACCTTGAAACTAAGGAGTCTGGAAAGCGCTTTGTCTGCCTAGCCTTGCCGGTGAGGGAGGAAAGGGCTGACCAGTGAGTGTGGAACTTGCACAGTTAACACTTATTGCTTTCTCTTTGCAGAGCTGATGAGATTTTCTGACCATGGGACTGCTATTAACCCGGAGAAGCGTTTTCCGTGTGAATTCTGTGGACGGGCATTTTCACAGGGCTCTGAGTGGGAAAGGCATGTGCTGAGACACGGCATGTAAGTTGGAGCCAGAACACTAACAGAGAGGAGGAAAGCTGGGCTTCTTTTTTTTTTTTTTATAAATTGAATTCTTTATTGGTACAATTTATATACATATCAAAATCATGTATAACACTGGGGAATTTGTACCAGTATATGACACAAGTTAATTCTCATTTTTACCCATATCCCTACCCACCCACCCAAATTTCTATGGGAAGCTGGGCTTCTTATTTGGCCCCCCTGACACTGTGTAGACCCCTCTGCTTCACCCTGGGGAGAAAGGTGGTCATGAAGAAGAGATCAGCTTTCCCTGTTGGTTTTTAGAGACACCTAGATGAGGGAAAACACCATGGATGACAAGTCTTTTAAGAACCCACATGGACAAAGATTTTCTAGCCATTGTCTCTTTAGCTTTCTTTAGCATGACGTTCTACTAGAGAACACATATCAGGGGCTAAATATGTAGCTTCTATTCCTGCCTCTGAGCTGGCCTGTTCCCTGAGTGGCCTTGAATATCCCTGTGCCCTGTCTCAGGACAGAGACAGGTTCTGCCCGCCTCCCAGATAGGTGACACCACATCTTTCAGGTACTTTTCAGATCCCTGAACATAAAACTATTCCCTCTCCAAGGCACCAATAATCCACCAGACCCACAGAGAAGCTTGGGTTCAGTCCTCTCTGGAGAAAATTCTCCAAATCTTCAGGTTTTTACTTTTTATTGGTTTCTATGTTTATTTCTGGACCTTCCCTATAAATCATTCGTACCTGAGTTACTCTTCTCATCTCCAAGCTTCTGGGCTGAGCTGATGAATTTGAACATGACACAGTTTTCTTATTTTACCCCTCATGATTCAGTAGGGAGATGACATAAAACCGTTATGTTAATCTAGAAGTAAAACATGGTGTAATCAAAACGCAGTGTAACAATAGATTTTCTTTTTGTTCAAATCTTTAAGAATCCATACAAATACATGGCCTACACAGACAGCGGGGTTACATCACTGGTAATTTAATTTAATCTCACATCTATAGCAATTTTTCAAAGGAAACTCCAAAAGCTAGGATCAAGGAAATAAGGACAGTCTTCTTTGTTTAATAAAAGCATCTATACTCATTGTCCCATCTATAATGTTTATTGCAGGTCATTGAATGACACCAAGCAAATGATCAGAGATAAGATCCACCCAAAAGAGATGGTGGAGGACAGTATCACAATGCCCTCCATAGAGGAAAAGGAAGATGATGAGCCAATGGGGATAGACTTTTCCCTAAAAAATGAAACAGTAGCCATCTGTGTAGTAGCTGCCGACAAATCTCTCCTGGAGAATGCAGAGGCCAAAAATGAATAAGAGTTTGGTGAAATTCTTAATCAAACCGTACTTGAACCATGACGAAAAAGTGGGAGGGCCAGCATGGGCTGAGAAGGGAGGGACAGTAAAGAGAAGACAGAACAAAGCTGCTTTTTAGGACTGAACAATCTATTTTCAAAGCACTGGTACCTGTGTGAGTGAGTATGTAAATTAAAGTTATTTAAATGGTTGGAATATGTGGCTCCTTTTCCATCACTACATCTTTCCTTCCGGATCTTCACCGTGGACGTTTCCTTTGTTGCGGATATGGAAGCGCCTTCCATGGGCGTGGTGCACTCTGTGGCGGTCTTGGACAGTGTGTTGAAACAGAAGCTCCGGGACAGTAGAAGACTTCTCATAGGGGAACAACTTTTTGACGCACACATTTCAGTGCGTTTTTCTAATTTTAATACCTTAAGCTTTTTCAAGACCTAACTGCAGCCGCTTTGGGAAAAAAAATAAATAAATAAATAAAACAAAACAAAAACAGAAAACAAAAAAAAACTGCTTTGCATAAAACAGTCACCTGTTTCCTAGTACCTCAAACTTAACCAAGGGAATTCTCTGCATTTGTCAGTACTACCTGTCGTCCTTGTGGTTAAATGTAGAGAGAACTGCTGGGCAAGATGGTGAATGGAGAAAAAAAAAAGAGTTTTAAAGAAAGGAACACAAATTGTGCTTAAAATCCCCATGTGGGTTTTATTTCTTAAAATACTGTGATTTTTTTAATTATTTTAGTAAAAAACAAAACAAAAAAAAGAAACAGACTTTAATTATTAGACAACTGTTTGTGAATTGTCATCCTTTATTCCAGGTAAGCTGTTTATTAGTATTCAACTATAATTTAGAATTTAGTAGATTCATGTGAGCTAATTTTAAGATGATTGTGGAGTTTTGTTTGCCACATGTTTATTTTCTATCAATTTGAGTGTTACAAACACAGCACAATTCAATTTTTCATATAAATTGTTTTTTGTGTGTGTGTTATTGTTTTGATTTGGGGCAAGGGAGATTTAGTTTTTTTGTGACTAGGAATGTTTTTATTTTAAACATGGAAATAACAAAGAAGTTAACTTTGTTTTTGTTTTGTTTTGTTTTTTTGTTTTTAATTTTTTATTTAACTAAAGAACCAAACTTTTGGCACAGCTATGCAGCTTGTGGGCCAGACGAAGAGGTCCTCTTCACCCTTTTGTTACCTGTCAAATTAACACATTATCCGTCTCACATCAATAAGTTGTGTTAGGATGGGCTGGCTTTTGTGTGTGATTTTGAAATCTGTGTTTTCGTTTGCATTGTTTTACAGGGGGTTCTCATTTATTTGGGGGGTGAGGGAATGTGCTAGAAACCCATCCCTTTGGCGAGAATGGAAAAGGAATGACATATCTCCTACAAGGAGCCTAGAGAACTACCTTTTTGTTTTTTGTTTGTGTTTTTTTTTTTTTTAATCTAACTTCCAGCTGCTCTGTTTCCCCATATTAGCATTTTTCTGGAGGGAGCAGCTTAGACTAAATCTAAGACTACATTTATAATATGTTCTGATTGTGAACAAAGGGTTTCATTCCAAAAAAAAAAAAAGTAGAAAAGAACTTTTCTTGAAGCTTAGGTTTTAGAAGCCTGACTGGGTGTGAGCATGGACGTGTGAGTGTGTGCATGTGTCTGTGAGCACGTTTGTGAGTGTGAGTCCTTTGGTTTTCATGTTATGTTTTGTTTTGTTTTGTTTTTTTTAACTTGGAAGGGTTGGGGGCGGGCGGGAGGGAAGAAAGGGAAGGGGGATTGCTGAGATGACAGTGTCCCACACAGCTTCAAATAAAATCCATGGAAAGATGTTGCATTTGTGGAGTAAGTGCTTACTTGAAAAGCATGTTGTTCTTTTATTTTTTGCAGTTAAGAATTTTTATTTGTAGAACATTTAATTTAATTTTTTTCTAGGGATGGGGGCCATCATGTGGAAACCAGAAAATGGGGAAAGTGTGAATTATCTAGACAGAGATTCATTTTGTGTCCATATTTGTTTTTAATTGGCCTCATTTCAAATGTATTAAACAGTTCCATACCTGGATTGGGTGTTCATAATGGTTACCAAAAAAAACAAAAAAAAAAAAAGGAAGAAAAAGGAAAAAAAAAGAAAAGAATTGTGACATGCTTTTATCACTACATTATTTTTCAAATAACATGTAAATATTGTAATCCATTGGATTTTGTTTTGCTAACCTGTTAATAAAAATATGGGACCATTATCCTTTTAACAAGGCTAGAATGTCATTTTTTTCTTTTTCAAACATATACCTGATATTTTGTGGCCGCACATTTTGGATGCATTATTATAATTCTGTTGACTGTAATGACATAGAATTTACAACATTTTTGTTGTGTTTAATTTATACAGAGGACATTTTTTTCAGAGCTTGAGAGAAGAAAATAAATAGTAAAATAATAACCTATTGACTCCAATAATCAGTATTTCCCAATACTTGATAAAAGATGGGGAGATCCTGAGTCTTTGAAGCCAAGGGTTTAAAAACAAAACAAAAATTAAATAAAACCCACAAGTAGGTTATTCAAGTTGTTTGCAACATACATTTTGTAATGAAATGTGAGAAATTAATAAAGAATTTTTTCACATGTGTCTACGTGCATCTCTTGTAAATCATTTATGGATATAACTGCAGAAAGGAAATGTGGAACTAATAGAGCACTACCTTTTTTTTTTTTTTTTTGAGACAGGGTCTCGCTTTTGGAATTCAGGCTGGCCCTGAGCTCACTGTGTAGCCCAGGCAAGCCTCGAATTCAGCAATCCTCCTGCCTCTGCCTCCTGAGTGCTGGGATTACAGGCTTGAGCCACCAAGCCCAACATTTGTGGTATGTGGTACTGATTGCCAGTAGGCGTGAGCTACCACACCCACTACTGTTGTATGTGGTTACCAGGATCAAACCAGGATCTTTGTGCTTGCTAGGCAGGTGCCAGAACCACTGAGCTAAATCTCCAGTCCAAGCACTAACTTTTAATGCATGTGCATAAATGATATTTCAAGCTACTGATGCCACACAGGTGTGGAAAGCAAAGTCAAAATTAAGATTTTAAATTGTTAATACAGTATTTCTGCATTAGATGTTCATCATCCACTAGGAGAATTGTATGGAGGGGATGACTTCCATCCAAAGCATGAAAGTGAAGTTCCAGGGGGAAGAGCCAGTGCTTAAATGTTACCTGGAGACTCTAGTTCATGAGAATAGTCACTTTGACTCCCAGACCATCTGTGTGGTGACTTTTACCTCATGAAAGCTATTGCCACAACCTACCTTTACTGTGCATCCTGCACCAAATGGACATCATTCATTTATGTTTTGAACTACTGTTATGAATCAGGAAAAATTAGTGGTCGTGAAGCAGAAGACTGAATTAAAATCACTAGCATTAGTTGTTGAACAGCTCATTTCTACTATTTGCAACTACCAATGTTAGGAGAACAGCTTGGGTTAATTTGTCCAGAGTTGATTCTAAAAACATGGTTTTCACCCTTCCTCATCTTGCTCCATTCACCAGAAAGAAGTTGTTAAAAAAAACTAAGAAGATCATTAAGAGACTTACAAGGGGGCTGGAGATTTTGCTCAGTGGTTCCAGTGCCTGCCTCAGTGGTTCTCAGCGCAAGGCCCTGAGTTTGATCCCGGTAACCACATACAATGCTGGGCGTGGTGACTCACGCCCACCAGCAATCAATACCACATACCCCAGTGGTGGCTCACGCCTGTAATCCCAGCACTCAGGAGGCAGAGGCAGGAGGATTGCTGAGTTTGAGGCTTGCCTGTCTACATAGTGAGCTGAGGGCCAGCGTGAACTACAAAGTGAGACCCTGTCTCAAAAAAAAAAAAAAGAGAGACTTATAAGGCAGTCAAGTAAATATAATTAGGTAAATCAGGACCCAAAGGGGAAAATAAGGATTGAGTAATAAAGTGATGATAGTGGGGAGTTGACTACGTAAGTTTGGTTTGGAGCTTGACCATCTGACCAAACCAAAAAAAAAAAAATAAGTCAATAGGAGTCACACTCTTCACTCTTGCTAGCTTTATTCTCCAATACTCAGCCTTTTCTGGGACTATTTATTAGCTTTTGCTTTGCTAGCACGGAATACCCAATTCCCTCAACTTAAAAAAGGAGAAGCTTCATTTGCAAGTCTCATTCCATGGTTGGCTGGCCCCAGCACAAGAAGACAACACTGGAAGGACATGGAGGAGCAAAAATGCCTAGTTCATGGTGGCCTGGGAAACACACAGGGTAACAGTATCAGGAAAGAGCCAGGAACCAGATACAGATCTCAGTCACACCTCCATCACCCACCCACCCACCCATACTCTGAAATGAGCTTTTTTAATTCCTTAGGCAGCTCTAAGCAAATTAAGTTGACAATTAAGCCTAATTGTCACAGACTGCAAGTTGAGAAAAGTCTCAAGAAGGAAAAGTCATTTAACAGACTTAGCCATGGAAATAAGCTATTTCTCATGACCTCCAACAAATAGGAACAGCATCTGAGGGAACTTGTTTAATCCATGTTTCCACTGTTTTCTGTAGAGGAAGTAGGGTTTACAGATACATTAGCTATGGTAGGGACTATGACAAGGTAAATCCTTAAATCTCTGACTTTGCCCTATAGAAGTTTGATTCCCAGGGGATTTGTAGGGTTTCCTTTCACATGGGGACTCAGGAGTCCCAGCTCTTTCACCTGAGCCACATCCCCATATGTAAGTCCAGATAGAGATTATTGCTGAGAACTTGGAGGTGCTCTGCCCACTTAGATGCTTCATCTAGGAAACACAGCTCACTTCAAGAGCTAATCTCACCGCCTCACCTACCTAGAAAAGAGCTGAGAAGCACGTAGTCTAGTATACAGGAGAGCTGATGAAAAAACTCTGAACCCAAAGTATCCACCACAGTCCAAAAATAGCAAAATGTTCCTTCAGCAACAGTAGGAGAGATGCTCTATTCTTTGTGAAGTGCAGGATACTGGTTCCATTACCAGTACACCTAGCCAGTACATGGCCAGTATTTTTGAGCATGTACTTGGTGTTAGACAACAGGAGAGATGTACCTGACACACGTCTTTTGACATTTCCCAAGTAGGATAAAGATGTGATAGATCATTAAATCTACCAGTGAGGATGCTGGGCTTGCTGGAAGCTTTGAATGCACTGTATTGATGGTGACTAGGGAAGCACGGTCTTGAGAAAGACTTGTTCTTCCACCCTTGTAAAGGAATGTCTTTGATAGAAGCATAAAAGAACTGGCTACTCAGACATTCTGGGTGCGTGTTTAGCCTTAAGCTTAACAAAAATTACTATATGATATGGCTTCCTCTTGTATCTGTCCTTACTTATCCACTATATGCCCACTGTTGGCCCCAACTCTCAGAGGAATAAACAATATAATTTAAATATATATAAATATATATATGGATGGGATTTAGCTCAAGCAGTACCGCACCAACCTTGGATGCACAAGGGCCTGAGTTTGATCCCCAGTACCGCAAAAAATAAATAGATACATACATACATACACATATATGTAGGTATATGTAGATATATATGTATATATGTATATATATCTATGTATGTATATATCTCTCTATATATGTATACACACACACACACATACATCTTCCTTTCCACAAATGAACCAAAAGATGAGTTTAAGGGTTAATGAAGCACTTATGGACTTTTTAAAATTATGTACACAATCACTAAAATGTGCAGATGTAAAAGACCCATCAAAATAAAGCCACTCCAATGCCTCCCACATTAACATCCAGAGATGTTCTCTGCCATTTTCATTCCTGGGCACTTTTCATAGGGCTCTAATGGTCAGCAGTTGTACAATATGTTCCTTTTTGCTTAATGGTATAAATATTTTCCATGTTACTATAGAGTCTTCATAACTAAAATCTGTTCAGAGCTACATTACATATTGAATGGAAATACATAAATCTAACTCCTGAGTGCTATTGAATATTCAGGTTTTTAAATTTTTTGCAATACTACAAATATTGATGTGGTCAAATCTTACCTGTGGATTCCCCACCTACGCTGATTTTGGATAATTTCACTAAAATAAATCCTCAGAGGTATAATTAGCTTTCAAAAGGACATTATTAATCTGCACGGCACCAGCTATGAATGGAATAACTTCATTATGTTCTTGGGCAAACAAAAAGGAAGAGGGAGGGAGAATACATAGCAAGGTCAAGACTGTAGGCTCTGAGACTGCTTGGACTCCACTCCCAACTGACCCACTTGCCGTCTGATCTCAGCTGAGTCACTCAAGCCCACTTTTACCTTTTTTTTTTTTTTTGTAGAATGAATATTACGACATCGACCATACATCGTGCTTGCTTTTATTGCTCTTTTACAGCTTCTACATATTTCAACACAGTCAATTTATTGACAACTGAGAGGCCAGACTTTAAGGTTTAGTATCTCTAAAATAGTGTTGAATCTTTTTTTTTTTTTTTTTTTTTTTTTTTTTTTTTTTT
>PVIC010001757.1:0-14474 GCA_004025085.1 Thryonomys swinderianus | reverse complement strand
GGTGGGTGTTTCTCCACGCCCAGCATTATATGTGGTTACCGGGGATTGAACTCAGGACCCTGTGCTTGCGAGGCAGGCGCCGGAACCACTGAGCTAACCCTCCAGCCCAATAGTGTTGAATCTTAACAAAAGTTTACTTAATCAGAAGAGAAAGAATTCTTAGCCAGGTTTACCCAGCTTGGGATCTGGCTGAAAGCTAGGGCTCTAAAGCTGATAAATTGCCTATGTTGATTTCATTTTGAGTCAAGCAACTTATAAGGCAACGTTAGAAATACAGGGAAGGAAGAACTGGAGGCCTCAAGGACTAGGGATGCATGATGCTGGAGAAGCCAAACCATTGAACAGAGGCTTAAGCAATTGATACAGGGTATGACAGGGAGAAAAAGGACGGAGAGGGAATGAACCAGACAGTGGAAGGGTATGCATAGAACCAAACAGAGTTTAAAAAATTAGGATCTGGGCCCAGAGATTTAGCTCAGTGGTTCCAGGCGCAAGGTCCCTGGTTCAATCCCGGTAACCACGTACAACAATACAAGGTGTGGCGACTCATGCCCACCAGCAATCAGTACCACATACCACAGTGCTGGGCATGGAGGCTCAGACCTATAATCCCAGCACTTGGGAGGCAGAGGCAGGAGGACTGCTGAATTTGAGGGTTCCCTGCACTACAAAATAAGTTCAGGGCCAGCCTAAGCTACAAAGTGAGACCCTGTCTCAAAAAAAAAAAAAAAAAGAAAGAAAGAAAAATAATTAGGATCTGGTATTGTAAATAGCAGCAGGTGATGTTGAGTGACCTTCAAGGAAATTTTCTCAAACTTCATAAGGGTCTTTAAATGCATTGTATTGATGGTGACTGGGAAAGCACAACAAAGAATCTCAATATAAAGACATGGAAATGTGTATAAGAATTGTGAACCCAGTAAAGAATTTTAAGCAAGAGACTGGCACAATCAGATTCAAATTTTACAAAGTACACATTTGTCGAATGAGTGTGAGGTTGTTGTTAGCCTCACCCAGTGTCTTATCACTCCCATTTTTCTTGTAAATTAAATTGAAGCCTAATTTTAATTGGAGTGGTGGTACACACAGCTTTTAAAAACACATTTTTTGAGTTCTTTTTGGTTAGAAGTACCATGTTCATACATTCTGGCCATTGAAATACAAATAGAAGTCAACTGAAATTTTCTGAGAAATGTTTCCTTCCCAGTTATTGATTATACCTCTTTCTTAACATTTCTCTCTTCTCTTTCTTCCTCTTCCTGGAATTTTCTTTGGAATACAGAGCAGCCACCTTTCAGCCATGCAACAAGAAGAGAATGGGAGTACCAGATTTTTAGATACACATTACACTGATGAATCAGATAATTGAAAGAAGCTGGGTCCCTAAGCACACTTGTGAATGTGCTATGCAAGCCTACACTCAATCACCTCCATTTCTTTTTCAGAGCTGGGATTAAAAGAAGGAAAGCTATGGGTTTAAGCCATGTATATTCAGGGATTTTTGTTATTTCCATGGGAAGAAGGTGCTAGCTGCTGTAAAGTGATGGCCAGCTGAAAGTCAAATTCACTTCAATTGCATTCTTTCACCAAGCCTTGTCAGTGAAAGATCTGAAAGCAAAAGTACAATGGAGGATCCTGCTTCTTCTTGACTGATGAGCTGGTCCTTTCTTGCAGCCCTTTGGAAGGAAGACCTGAATTCCAGCTGTCACGTTCTGCCAGTAGAGCCTTGAAAGGAGCTGTGATATGGCCCACTTGTCAGGGGGAAGTATAAGGTGTCCCTCTCTTCTCTATCAGCCTCAGGTGCAGAATAGATAGGAAACAGGAAAGGAAGTATTGGGCAAAATGTTCCCATAATCTCCTAAACCTGGGTGGAATAAGGGATAGCACTCAACCATAGAGTTCATAAGATGCCTCGAAGTATCATCATTAACTGAAAATGTCAGCTTCTTTCCAGACGACTCACCCTGCATGTGCTTTCAGTTCTGACTCCTTCCCTCTTCTCAAAATCACCTGCCTAAATGTCACTTATGTGACACTTCACCTAAATGTGAAGCTCTCCCTGACTCCCCATGTGTCATGGGACTCAGATTCTCACTCTAACCACCAGATTCCATTCTAGTAAATGCTTAATAAAGTTATGTTCAGGAACAGGAATAAGTGCTTGAGGCACAATGTCCCATTTGTCCCTAGTGTTAGTTTCCTAGAACCACTGTAGCCACGAGTTCTAAACTTGGTGGCGTAAAGCAACAAGGACACTCTCTCATTCACTCTAGAGGCCAGAAGTTGAAAATCTAACTATCAGCAGAATCAACTCCTTCTGAGTTCTGGGGCACAGTCAGCTCCACACCTCTCTTCTCACTTCTGGTGGCAGTGGCTACCCTTTCTCCTCTCATCTAAGGACACAAGCTACTGGACTCCAGACCCACCCCAGTCCAGGATGATCTCATCTCCAGATCATTAATAACATCTGCAAAGACTCTTGTTCCAAATAAGGTCATATTCTCAGATTCCAAGTGGATGTATCTTTAAGATAAAAAGGATCTTCTGTTGAACCCACTAGAATCCTAGCAAACATCTGAAAGGACTACTGTTATGAGTCCCATTTTATAGGTTAGAACCCTCAGTGAGAGATTAGAATTGCCCAAGAACAGCTCAGAAGGGTTGGAGAACTGCAGACAACCAGCATGTATTCTCTGTAGCACAGCACCACCCGCTTCTTCTTTGTCTTATTCATTTCTGTCTCCCTAGTGCCATACACGGAACTTGGCCCTGAGTCAGGACTCAATAAATGTCTGTGGGAGAAATGGATGGATGGATGGATGAGGAAATGTTCTCTCCCCCACCCCCACCCCAGCTCAGGCTTTAAGTAGCTGAGACACATTGCTGTCAGATGCAGCTAGCCTTTTTAAATTCAAATATATTCCTGTTGATACCAAGTGTTAGTTCTCATCTGATTTGGCATCAATGTTACATTTTCTTTCAGAGCTTGATATTGCTTTTTTAAATATCTAAGTAAAAATATGCAGCTTGGTAGATGAAAAAAATGTCTTTGTCTGCAATTCCAGGAGCTCTCTGAGGAAACGCCAGAGAACTGAACACCAGCACTCCCTTTTAAGTTCACCTTGAACACCCTCCTCCTCTCTTGCCCAGAGGTAGACAGACAGGACAGCGAGGTCCCCTGGGCGTGACCATGAGACAGCAGAGACGGCTGCCCTGGAGTGAGAGGAGCAGAAACCAGAGTTGGCTACGATGCCAGTGGAGACGCCTGGTCATGACAAGCAGGGTGGACTGCGTCGACGGAAGCAGGCAGGCGAGCATTGTAGCTCAAGAGAGGCAGGCCTGAGGGAAGGCTTCCTCTGAGAATACAAGGGACTCGGACATGTTTATTACCCAGGAGGAAGTGGGTGTGGCAGCTGCCGGGAATGGACAAGCAAACTCTTGTATCCCAGGGCCCTGTGGAGCAAGTGGCTTAGGAGACATAAGAGGGAAGGAAAGAAGGGGATGTCTTGTCAGTGGAAGATGGAAGATGGGGCCTGGTGAAGGGCATGCTTATGGGTCTTTTCTTTGAGGAAGACTCAAAGTGAGAGATAGCATAAGTTGGCAGGGAGCTTAAAGGAAGCCCACGTGGAAAAAAGCCGAGTGGAGGGAAAGAGAAGCTGAACAGAGCTGAAAATAGTTATCACTGTTCTCACAACAGAAAAGGCTTGCCCAGAGGAGCCTTGGAAATAGGCTCACCACGAGGGGCTGGTAAATATATCTTCTGCTAGGACTTCCTTCGAAACACCCCTCCACTGACCCACACAGGCCACCACTGCCACCAAATAAAGGAGAGAGTCTCTCTAGGAATCTGAAGGCACACTTCCTCTCCCCGCCTACTTAATTATCTGGCTTTTGGAGTTAGGGCTGGAAAGTAAACTTGCCTTGTTCCTATTCACAATTTCTCTCTTGAGCTCACTCACTCCCATTAATGAAACAGCTCCGTTTGGTTTAGCTGACTGCATGCATGACTTCTAAAAACCACATCACAATGCTGGAGGAATGCAGCCTCTGGTAGACCACAGCAGCTTAGCCACACTGTTTAAACAGAGGAGAAGGCAGCAGCAGTGCCTCTGAAATCCATTTAAGATGTGTGAAAATGCAAGGGTGAAATCCAGGCCATCTCTTAAAGGTGAAGGAGGCCCCTCCGGAAGCTGTATAGGAGATGGTAGTTGCACGTCTGGACCCATCCACAGTGCCCCATAACTCTGGCTCCCAGTAGCCCATCCAAGAGGGAGGTGTTGCTTTTGTCTATTCTTCCACCCCTTCTGGGGCATTATTAGCCTGGAATGAGGTGCCACAGGGGCACTGCTTTGAGAATGGCCACTAAGGCCACGGGAGCACACAGTTCATCAAAGGCAGGGGTCAGGGATGAGAAAAAACTGGCCCAGATTGGGTAGGTCTGGGTGTGTGATCTTCTGCTGCTTTTCCAGATTTGGGCTCACAAAAGGGGTTCCACTTTCACGGGCCTCTGATAGCCACCCCAACCATCCTCCTCGCTGTTACTAGAGCTAGTTGTTTAATGACTTGGAACCTTTTTTTCTCCACCTGTAGAGGAGGAACAATAAAGACTCCTTCCTTACGCCTTGAGGAAGGTTAAGACCTTCCTCAAATATACTGGAAGGATTGTGATGTGCTTTCTCTGCAGTTGGCACTTCATATCTGGCCACCAATTTAATGCATCTTATTTCACATGTACTGATTTTTCACTTGCCAAAACCTTCAAAAACTGGAAAGGGCTTAATTCCCTCAATGAAAAGTGGATGGTAGAAGATAAATCTTACAGTGTGGGCTTTGGGGTAAGTCAGAGCTGCACTGCAGTGTCATATCATCCCCTTGCTGGGTTTGAGACCTTGGATGAGTCATTTTAGCTTCCTGTGCCTATTTCATTTTGATCTGTAAAACAGAGAATCATAGTATGCTATAGCTAAGGCAGTGTCTGGACCAGAGGCGAGCTGCAGAGCATGAAATGCATGCTTCTTGAGGGCAGGGACCCTCTTTGGCCTCTGCTGTACTCCTGCCCCATGACCACACCTGGCCTGTGGTCTGGGTGTCCAGTGAATGTTTGCAGGCTGACTGGAGAAGAAGTGAGGCATGAGCACACGAGTGCTGAAGGAAGGGATGACCCCAGGAATCTTACGACTTCGCTTTGTTGTTCTTTGTTAAGCAGGTGCTACCCTTAAAGACTGTTCCTTTTCTTAATGTGATTCTCTTCAGTTCCTCTAGAAATAGAAGTATTAGTCTGCAAAATACTTCCCTGTGGGTGCATCAGATTTCTCACACTTTTTTTTTTTAATTGAGACAGGGTCTAGCTTTATAGTCCAGGCTGGCCCTCAGCTCGCTAGGTAGCCCAGGGAAGGCTGGAACTCAGCAATCCTCCTGCCTCTGCCTCCTGAGTGCTGGGATTACAGGCGTGAGCCACCACGCCCAGCACTGTGGTATGTGGTATTGATGGCTGGTGGGCGTGAGTCTCCATGCCCAGCATTGTATGTGGTTACCAGGATCGAACTCAGGGCCTTGCACTTGCGAGGCAGGCGCCGGAACCACTGAGCTAAATCTCCGGCCCCAGATTTCTCACACTTTTGAACTCCCAGTCATTCTGCGTCTCTACGTCCCTGCTAGCGACTACCAGGAGCCAGGTTTCCCCCGAACCCAGGGAACAGGTGGTCGTCCTTCGGCCAAAGCAGCAGTGGAAAAGTGTCTCATTTCTATGAATTATCCTAAATAAGCTGTTAATTCTGACCAATATAGAAATGTAGCTACTTTCCTGGTTTAAATGTAAACACTGCAGCGTTCCTGCTTATGAACCTGATGAAGATAGTAAAGATTGTAATTGGCCTCTGCATCATACTTCGAGAGCTCTCAGAAACAAAGGTTCCAAGTCATTAAATAAGCAAAAACAACTGCAAGAATGATGACGATAGTGGTTCATATCAATTGAGCGGAGACTGTGGGAAGATCGTGGCGCTAAGTGCTTTACATATATTATTTTATTTAATCCTCAGTACACGTTTAGGACTAGAAAAGGGGCCCCCTCTCTTCTTAAGATTTATTAGCCAAATATACACTCAACTGTCTGGACCCAAGTCTTCAGGGAACCAATATGCATTAGCATTTAGAGATAAAACATTTGCTAATCAACAGCTGCTAGAGGGATATTTCTGAAACTTAAATCTGGGCCTGTCTCTCTCAGGCTCAAAGCACATCTCTTTCCTCTAGTGAATCTCCACACATACTTTAGTTCTCAGCTGAAATGTTTTCTTCCCCAGAAAATGTTCCTAGTCCCCAAGACTGGATGAGGCCCAGGCTCAGCCCAGAGTGTCTATGGTCTTGGAGCTTCCTGGGATCCTTGCACTGATTACTCAGAATTGAAATGTTCTGCCCACTTATGTGTCTCACCCATGGTGAGCAAAGACTGTGTCTCACTTTGTTCCCTGGGCCTGATACAGAGCCAGGAACAAAGGCATCATTGATGTAGTTAGAAAGTTTTGTACTGCAAATATAATTACAGAGGCTTCACCAGTGATGAAACACCTAATTTCAAAAATCCAGAAGCTCAGCTGTACCTTTCAGTAGTGTCAGTGGCTCAGTGACATCATCAGGGGTTTGGATTCTGACCTTTGGCTCTGGCCACCATGGATATCAGCTGCCCCCTAAAGCTGGCTCCTCCTGTGGCCACACATGAGCCTCAGTGCTACACAGTTTATTACTCACATCTAGATGAGAAGAGGGAGAGAAAAAATATCTTTCCAACCAATGTCTACAAGTTCTTCCTTGGAATGCGGTAAAGTTAGTTTGGGTTGGCCCATGCATGCAGCCTCTGCTATATGATTGCTATCACCTCATTGTCTCAGACAAATTGTGATTTCTGTCTGGAGTAGGAATAGGGTGGGGAAAAAATTTAGGTCCAGTTGAAGGGAGAGAAGGTATTAGCTTCAACAAATAGTGTCTTTACGTAGTCACTGAGTACCTTCCTGGTGAAGGAATAATCAAAATGAAAGCATGTATGGTACTCCTGGGAGTTACTGGTTTGGAAAATGCATCAACAAAGCGAGTGGGGCTGAGACTCAAGTGTGGCTTTGCACGGCTTTGGAATCTCCTCTACTTTAGGGACTTAGCCTTGGTTCAGGCTAAACAGGATCATTTCCAATCTAAAGCTTCTGCTCTCAGTGGCCTCTTGTTCAGAAAAAAGAAAAAAAAAGGCAAACTTTTCAGATATAGGAAAGTCTTTGTGGAGGTTTTCAGGCGGTCCTACCTCTCTTCCAATCAGGCCATCTCCTTGACTCCAAGTTGGTGCCTAACAGACCCGCTGCCCTTGTTTTGGGACCCACCTTCTTCAGGGCTCATTATTTTTCAAGAACCAGAAATCTCTCCTTGGAGACAATTAAGGCATTGCAAGCCCTTCTTCCAAGTCCGTGTCCGACATCAACCCAGCCTGCTTCTCAGGGAGGAGGTGTGGAACTGGGGAAAAGGGACGTTTGGAACCTGATGGTCCTGTCTGGGACACCAGCTCCACTATTACCTTGTAATGGGACCACGAGAAAAGCTGCTTACTCCGAGTCTTCTCTTCCTTTCCTGGGAAACAGGATGCTTATCAATAAAGCACTACCTTCTCTACCCCAAAGCATGGCCTTCTGAAAAGGCTTTATATTTTTCAGAGTCGGAGAATTTGGGTTTGAATAAATTTGGCCCTTGAAGAGACAGAAGGGAGGATAGGACTCATCCTAGCAGTAAACATGAGAAGTCTCATAGATACATATTTTAAATTTTCCCTAAAATAGAGTAAAATAGAGATGCAAAATGTCAATGACATTTAACACCTATTAAAACACTAATAGCAAGAGCTGTCTAATTAATTTCTATTTACCATCCCTTACTCACAAGGACATCTTCAAGAGAAATATTAAAAATTTAGATTGTAGATAAGAGGCTGGTTAGAGTTGTTTGCTCTTTGGTGTGTTGGTGCCTGCATTTGGATCTCCACTCATCCATTCACTATGTTTCTGTTGGTTTGCTTGGGCATTTTTTTCCTGTACCCTACTGATCCTGGCTCAGAAAGAAAACCCCATGCAACGTTCATTTGCACCAAGCCCGCTTACTCACTCCCCAGGGCTCTCAGTCTGGAGGAAACATCACAGTTTACCCAGTTACTGAGAAGAAACCTGGGCCCCCGCCGACTCCTTCACACCAGTTTCTCACCTCCACTAGGTCCCTAGGTCCAGCTGTCTACTTCCCCAACACCTTCAAGTTCATCAGTCTTTGTCCACGCTCACACCTCTGCTGTAGCTGAGGATCTGTTGCTCATCGGGACCACTGCAACCACTGCTGCTCTGTTTTCCTGCGGTCTAATGAGACCACTCCAGGCAGCCCAGGTAGGAGCAAATCTGATTGACAGTCTAACATCTCAAAATCTTCCGGCTCCATCTCTTCCGTGTCCCTGCCCCCAACCCCCTCCCAACACAGACGCATTCACGACAAACATCTACAGCCCCCACTTGCTCCTTATTCTCTTTGCCTTTTAACACGGCACTCCGATTGCTAAGAACACTTCCTCCACCTCCAACCTAAGTCTTCTTTGATTTCGAGGAGCTCACATTGAACCACTCTGTGCCTCTGTGTTTTTCTCCCCTAAAATGAGAATATTATCTATCTTGTAGGTTGTTTGAAGGAATAAATGAGTTAACCCATATAGAGCTTGAAGAACTGTGCTTGGTAGTTTGATAGATGTTAGCGGTTGTTGTTCTTTCCGGGGAGCCTTGACCTTGAACCACTCCTCTCTGATTCTGTGCTTCTGTATTATTGTGTACTTCCCTCATCATGATCCTTAAGAGAACGAACGCAAATTGAATTGCTACAGTTTGCATTCCTAGAGAATGCACACAAGGTCATATTTATCTCTGCGTCTCTGCTCAGAGTATAGGGTCAGAAGCACCAAAGGAACATAGTGAGTTTTAGTAGAATAAATGTTCTGGTCGAGAAGCCCTCTCTCTCTCTCTCTCTCTCTCTCTCTCCTCTCTCTCTCTCCCTCTCTCTCTCTCTCTCTCTCTCTCTCTCTCTCTCTGTCTGTCCCTCTTTCTCTCTCTCTCTCTGTCCCTCTCTCTCTCTCCCCCCCTTTCTCTCTCTCTTCTCCCATCCATCTCTGCCTTCTGACAAAATGCCCCTGAGACCTCTTGGCTTCTGCCATTGCTCTTACTAACCAGAGACAGCCCCATCACCCCACTGGGTAAGTGGCATGACAAGCAGAGTTACTTTCTTCTTTACTTAAAAAGGAAAAAAAATAAAACAACATGAAGAGGAAAATTACTTAGTCATCACTGTCAATCCTGGCAAATAAACCTTGCTATTACATACTCCAGAACTCAAGCAGCAACACATAATTAGGCACAGGTTCAATCAGCAGCGAGCTGCGGCTTAGGTGGGTGTGCAGAGGGTGAGTGGCTCATTTGCACTGTAGAAGAGGAGCAGAGGTTGATTTTCATGCAAACATGATCTCCAAGATTCCCAATTAAATAAGCATATTAATAGTTTTAAGGCCAAGCCAAGGCAAAATGATATTTTCTGGGAAAAGGAGCAGGGAAGTTGTACACATGTATTTCTGAATTGCAGCAGTAGGTTTATTAGTATTTTATTTGTTTTTTTTTATTAAAAGTAATACACTTGCATTGTGAATTCCTTAGAAGATATAGAAAATAATAAAGAAGAAAAGAAAAATCTATAATAATCTTATAGCTTGATCTTGTCATTCACTTGATTCACTCGCCATCTACAGTAATTCAGTAAATGATCTCATCCAGTCCCCAAGGCTTAATGCACTGTCTTCATGCTCATGACTCTTGAATTAATATCTGCAGCTCTGTCCTCTCAAGCAAGCTCCAGACTACATGTCAAAAGACAGCCTGGTGGATATTTAATGGCATCAAAAGCTGTGTATGGCCACAATCAATCTCCTGCTTTCTACCCTTTCCTTACGATACTGTCTCCTCCTCCAGTCACCCCCCATTAATAAATGCCACTGTGATCCACCCTGTTTCTTAAACCAGAAACTAGAAGCCACACCCCTATGCTTCACGTGCCATTAATTCATCAGCAAGACTTTTCTTCAGGAAAAATAAAAAAACTATTTTCTATATCTTCCATCTCTACTGACACCAACCAAAGAACTTGGCCCAGAATATTATAGAACCAGTCCCCTTTCCTATTTCTTTGCTTTCTTTATTCTTTGCACAGCAGTCCGAATGTAACTCTCAAAATATTTTTTCTTATAATTGAACCTCATACTTATCTATTGCTTTCACACTGTTGTGTGACAGAAAATTCAATCTGTTTAATTCCAGATAAACTTGTTTACTCAGAGTTTTCTTTCAGGCAAACCTTAAATTCGAATAGTCTGGGATTTCTCCATCTCTTCTTCTGTTCCAGACCTGAGATATATCTAAACCTAAGGAGGTGACACATGTAGGATAGCTTTATGCAAACAAGCCTCAAGCAGAAATGGAGAAGAGAACCTGGAAATACAGCTGTCATTTCTTCTAGCTGGAAGAACTTTGCTCCTTGTAGTATTTGCTTAGTGATACTTCCATGAACTGATATGTCCTCTGCCTCACCATCAAATATAGATGTTTAACTGATCCAAATAGTCCATGTCTCACCTTCTATCAACCATCTCTGCTCTCACTAGGGTAGCAGGAAACTTTCAGGCTCTCTCATGGCAGTCTGAGACATTCTGCTTACCTTGTGGTCACTTTCTTTCTATGTCCAGTACATTACCCTGCTCTTGCTCAAAGCTTTGAAAGCTCAGCACGAGTCCCTTGTTGAGGCTTTCTAAATCTCTTCAAGTATTCTCTCATTTCCTGGCTTGAGATTAAACTCAGAGAATTAAGGTGACACAAATGGAGCTTTTCAAACAAAGAATTGCTTCTGAGATACAGGGAGTAAAAACAGTAAGCAGATGGTCTTCAGCTGTCAGCTCCTTCCAGATGCAGAAAACCACCATGCCAAGGTCATGCCCTCCCCAGAGCAGTTTATGTCTAGTGACTGAGTGAGGTCAGGTAGAAAAGCCATTCTGCCTGACACAGAACAACTCGGTGAGTACTATTTACTGTAGAGTTTTCTGCTGCCCGAGGCTTAGTCAAACTCACGTCACAGTTCAATTACCCAATTCAGCTACCCTTTGCCCAGCCTGTTTTCTTCTCCTTCCTGTCTTAAGCATTAATTGCTACTCAGCCTTTCATACCCAAAGCTTATCTCAGAGTCTACGGGCAGAGAATCCAACCTGTGATGTTTGGAAAGCCAAATCATGGCAAGGATCTCTTTCCCTGAAGATTCTCATTAACTCTTTGGCTTCCTTTTGGAACCTCCTCACTCTGCTCTGCCCCTGGAGTCTCTATAGACTCAATGTTAGCTTTTGTGAATCATCATTCAATGTCCCATAAAGCACAAAAAAAAAATAAAGTCTTTGAAACTCAAAAACTTTTTCTACCAACCAATTTTTTTTGCCCAGACTTTGAACAAGTTGTTTTGAAACTTCAGATGGAAAATTGATATGTTTGTTTCCCCTTTTGTTTGGCTGCGGCTTCCTTCCTTAAGGCAATAAGCTGAGATCCTCTTAGCTGCCGTCTGAAATAAGTAAAGGTTCCTGTGATATATGTGTGGAAGTTTGTGATGCAGAGTGTGGAAAATGCTTGCGTTAACTCAAAATCTCATTGTAGCTTGATGCCAAATACCTGTAGACTCCAAAGAGCTAGTTCTTCCATGAGTGTGTCTCATAAAACCAACAGCTCAGTTATGGAAGGCAAAGCCATAGCAAGAGCAAAAGCTCCCTAAGAAATAACAATTGTTAGCACCTGAGGGCTCAAAGGTTGTCTTTCAAGAATTTAGAGATAAATTTTCTCTTGAGAAAAACCCGAATGAAATGGAATAATGCTCAAAAGAACAGTGTTTTTATATCTTAATGTATATATTTCCAAGTGACAGGAAAGAATAGGAGTCAATAACAAAACAAAAGTCTCAGAAACAGATGTAGGTATTCCTTTTCCAAAGTTCTTCCTTGTTGTGTAAATTGATGTTCACAAAAACATGTGTGGTATTCCATTACAGTGCTGAACCACACTTTGTTGTCACTTCTTTAGAATCTGGACTGGTCCTCTGACATGTTTTAACTAATAGTCTACAGAAGAAATGATGCTGTGCCAGGGATAAACCAGTAGGCCTAGAAGCTTCTACATTCATGTAGAAGGCATGAACCCCTCAACTCCTGCCCTGCCATATAGGTTTGACTTGAGAGAAAGAAAACACTGGCAAAAAAAAACCTTAAATTCTTTTCTTCTAGGATTTTGAGAAGTATAACTTATAATTAAGTGAACAGTTCTTATAGTCCTGTAATTTTTTTAATTTTTTTTTAAGACAGGGTCTCACTTTATAGTTCAGGCTGGCCCTAAACTCATTATGTAGCCCAGGCAAGCCTCAAACTAAGCAATCCTCCTGCCTCTGTCTCCCAAGTGCTGGGATTACAGGCATGAGCCACCATGCCTGGCACTGTGGTATGTGGTATTGATTGCTGGTGGGCGTGAGTCACCACACCTGGTATTGGTGTATGTGGTTACTTGAGATGGAACCAGAGACCTTGCACTTGCCAGGCAGGACCTGAAACCACTGAGCTAAATCTCTGGCCCAGCCCTGTGAATTTTGACAAAATATACACATACACCTCTGTAATTTACATTCTCAAGAAAATATACCTTTATAACTCCAGAAGTTTCTCTTGGGCTTCTTTCTTCCTTATCAGTCTTACTGTCTGCAAAGCAAATATACTTTATCTGTGGGTCAGTGCTGACCATTCTTGGACTTCATATAAGTAGAATATACTGTATCTGATCTATTGTACCTGGGAAAGTTCATTCATCCTAATATCTGTGAGATTTATTTATATTGGTATGTAAATTGATAGGCATTTTTAAATAGTTGAGTATTCTATTTTATGGATATACCATTCTCTGAGAAATGAATATTTTTAGTTATTTCTAGTTTTTCCCTATTAAGAAAATGGACAAGTCAAGGATGTTAGCACATACCTGCCTGTAATCCATGTCTCAGTCTAACGTAGGCATCTTGAAAGATTAAGCCCAGCTGGGCAACTTAACAACATAATCAGGTCCTGTCTCAAAATAAAAAACAAAATGAGAGTTGGGAAAATAGCTTATATCTTAGTCCAAAGGCCGTGGGATCAATTCTTAGTACTGCCAAAAAAAAAAAAAAAAAAAAAGACAAATATAACCAGTAACTACATAAATGGATATAAATCTCATTAGCCATCATGGAAATGGAAATTAAAATGTTCATATTCACTTAAAAAGCTAAAATAAAAAAGACCAAATATCAATGAAGATTTAGAAATAGAACTCTTCTGTATTGATGGTAGAAATGTAAAATATACAATCTACTTTGAAACTGTCTAGCAGGTTAATTAAAAAAAAAAAAAGAGCCGGGTGTGGTGGCTCACGCCTGTAATCCCAGCACTCGGGAGGCAGAGACAGGAGGACTGCTGTGAGTTCGAGGTTTGCCTGGACTACATAGTGAGCTCAGAGCCAGCCTGAACTACAAAGCAAGACCCTGTCTCAAAAAAAAAAAAAAAGAAAACCTACCCAGTGACCGACACATTCCACTCACATTTATTACATTGATTTCTGGACTTACACATAGTTTTTTGGGTTAATTAATGTAAGTTCACCTCAGAGAAAGAAATCTACTCTTTGGTGTTGGGAAAAATCAGATTTTGAGGCCTCCACAGAATAAAAACGTGTAAGAATAGTTATATCAAGATAATGAAAAAAAAAAGATAATGAAAGCTATCTCATGGATTCTCCAAAGAGAAAATTTTCTCTCTTTTGTCTTTGTGTTATGTGAATAAAAAATGCCCCCTCAGAGGCTTATATGTTCAGAGTTTGGGGCTTTTGGAAGGTGACTGTATCGCTGAGTGCTAACCTTGTTAATAGATTCATCCATGGATGAGTTCACAGCTGAATGTGCTAATAGCAGTGGGGCCCAGCTGGAGGAAGCAGCTTACTGGGGAGGTAACCTGGAATGTGCATCCAGTCCTCAGGCCCTTCCTATCTCTCTGTTTTCCACTTGTCATGAGATATCCGACTTCCCTTTGCCATGACCTTCAGCCATGTTATTTCTGTCCATGCAGCTAGCCGATATCTCTGAAACTGTGAGCCAAAATAAACCTTTCCTTCTTTAAGTTGTGCGTGTCAAGTATTTTATTGCAGCAACAGAAAAGCTGACTGACTAATACAGTCTGGGAGCAATACCTGACCTCAGCATCACCATTTGGATATTATAAAATTCCATAAAAAAAGAAGAAGAGCAAGAACAATAAATTGAGAAAAGCATCATTTATAGGCAGATGCAAGACTTAAGAGATGGACCAGGAAAGACTA